>CAKNWT010132663.1:4058-14156 GCA_932066315.1 Andricus coriarius
GGGGGGGGGGGGGCGAAATTAAAGGTATTTTGGAGAGGGTGGAGAATATGATAGAAGAGAAAGTGGGAGAGCGTAGGAATGAAAAGGAGGAGAGGGAGGATAGGGAAAGGATAAGGGCAATGGAGATGAGAATGGAGAGAAGAGAGAAGGCAGACAGGAGAAACAATGTTGTGATAAGAGGGTTGAAGCTAAAGAGCGGTGAAGAAAGGGAGGGTGTGGAAACGCTGCTACAGAGCATAGGGTGTGCTAAAGAGATGATCGGAAAAGTTAAGTTGGAGGGCAGGAAGGAGAAGGAAGTGGCGGTTGTGGAGTTGAAAAGCTGGGAAGAAATGTTGGGGGTGATGCGAAATAAGAATAGAATAAAGTATAGGGCAGTTTTCATCGATCATGATTTGACGAGAAAAGAAAGGGATGTGCAGAGAATGCTGAACGACAGGGCTAGGTGTGAAAGGAGAGAAGGGAGATCGGCAAAGGTAGGATATCAGAAAACAAGCATAGACGAGAAAATGTGGGTGTGGGACGAGGAGAAAGAGGTGTTGAAGGAAGTTCAGTGGAATTTGTTTCGTAGGAAGTAGGGGGGCGAGGGTAATGCAGGGTAGAGGAGTGGTGAAGGTGCTGTACTGGAACGTAGCAGGGATAAAGAAGAAGGATGAGGAGTTCTGGAGGTACATACAAGAGTTTGATGTTGTGGGACTGGTAGAGACGTGGGTAGAAAGGAAGGAATAGGATAGAATAGAGCCAAAGCTGCCAAGGGGATATAGGTGGAGACTCCAGGAGGCGGTCAGAGTGAAGAAGAGAGGAAGAGCTAGTGGGGGAATTATAACGGGTGTTGGAGAAGGATTAGAGGAAGTAGTTCATAGAAAGGAAGAGGGGAAGGGAGTGCAAATGAGAGAAGTAAATATAGGAGGGTTAAAGTGTAATTTTCTGACAGTGTACAATAAGGATGGGATGGAAAGAATCAAAGAAAGGGTGGAAGACTTGCTAGACGAAAGAGAGGAGGGTATGGTGGTACTGAGTGGGGACTTTAATGCGAGGATGGGGAGGGAAGGAGGCCTTTACAGGGAAGGGGAGAGCTTTGAAAGGAAATCAAAGGATAAGGTAATAAATAAGGAGGGGGAAATTCTAAGGGACTGGATGGAGGATAGAGGCTGGGCGGTGGCGAATGGTATGGTAACTGGGGACGAAGAGGGAGAATACACATATGTAAGTAAGGTGGGGGTGTCGGTGATAGACAATGTCGTCATGAATACGTATGGATGGGAGAAGACGGAAAGATTCGCAGTGGAGGGGAGGGTGGAATCGGACCATCAGCCATTGGGGCTGTGGATAAGGGGTGAGAGTGGTGGAAGGCAAGGGGGGGAAGAAGGGTCGATGGGGGAGAGGGTGAGCTGGACGAGGGAGGCGATTGAGAGGTATAAGGAGCAGTTAAGGAACTTAGTTTTGAAGGGGAGTCGGTGGAAGAGATATGGGAGGATTTAAAAGAGAAAGTTAAAGGTTACATGCAAAAGAAGGTATTTAAAAAGAAGAAGAAAGGAATGGTGAAGTCGTAGTGGGATAGGGAATGTAAAAAGATGAAAAGGAAGGTGAAGAGGAAGTACAAGAAGTGGAAAGAGGGTATGGCGAAAAGGGAGGAGTACGTAGAAATGAGGAAGGAGTTTAGATTGAGGTGTAAGAAAAAATAACAGGAAAAGGACAAAGATCTGGAAGAAGAGTTAGGAAATGTTCAAACAGAAGGGGATGTGTGGAAGATAATAAACAGGTTTAGAAAGCGTAGAGTGGGGATAAGTGAGAATATAGGGAGTGAGGAGTGGAGGGAGTTTTTTTAAAGAATCATTTCAGGGCTCAGATGCAAAGAAGAGGGATGGTGGGAGTAGAAGAACGCGGGAGGCATAGATGGAGGAGTTGGGTGACGAGGAGATAGAGAAACAATTAAGGAAGTTAAAAAGGTCAAAAGCAGCAGGACTGGATGGGATAGAGAACGAAGCATGGCTGTTTAGTACACAAGAGGTTAGGGAGAGGCTGAAGGAGGTAGTAAAGAAAGTATGGAGGAGAATATGGTGGAGAGAAGGGTTAATAGTGCCACTGTATAAGAAAGGAGACAGGAACAGGCAGGAAAATTATAGAGGGATTACGCGAATGAATACAGCGTTTAAATTATACGCGATGGTGGTGGCGGAAAGGCTGCGGAAGGATCTCGAGGGGAAAGGAATATTGCCGGAGACGCAGGCGGGCTTTAGAGCACGTAGGAGTACTATCGACAATATCTGCGTTCTGCAGCACGTGGTGGATAGAGAATTAGCGAAGAAGGGGTCGAGAGTGTACGCGTTTTTCGTGGATCTCAAAGGCGCGTTTCCTTCGGTGGATAGGGGAAGATTGTGGGAGGCGATGGAGGATAGGGGAGTGGAGAGAGGCCTGATCGAGAGGGTAAGGGAGATATATGAAGAGACCAAAAATAAGGTAAGAGGAGGGGAGGGGATTTCGGTGGGATTTTGGATGGATAGGGGGTTAAGGCAAGGCTGTCCACGTAGCCCAATGCTTTTCGCAAATTTAATTGCGGATATGGAAAGTAAGCTGGAGGCCGGGGTGGTAGGAGGAGTCAGGATAGGAGGAGTTAGGATTTGGTCACTAGCGTATGCAGATGACATAGTGTTGCTGGCAAAAAGCGAAGAGGCCTTAAAGAATATGATGAAGAGGTTGAGAAGATACCTGGATAAGAAGAGGTTAGAGCTGAATGCGGAAAATTCTAAGGTTATGGTGTTCAGAAAAGGAGGTGGGAGGGATAAGGGAGGGGAGTGGAAGTGGAAGGGAGAGGCGGCGCAGGAGGTGAAAGAGTTTGTGTACCTGGGCTTCGTGTTTCGGAGGAATGGGGGAGTAGATGGTCACATAAAAGAGAGAGTGAGGAGGGCAAATGTGGTAATGAGGCAGGTCTGGGGGTTGGGAAAGAAATTACTCGCAGATGATTTTGAAAAGAGAATGAAATTGTTTGACTCGCTAGTGATGAGTGTGCTATTGTATGGTGTAGAGGTATGGGGTGGAAGGAAAGTGAAGAGATAAATAGGACTCAGGAGAGGAATGTAAAGTGGACATTGGGGTTGGCAAGGAACACGCCTAATCATATTGTCAGGAGGAAGACGAGGAGAACGAGTGTAGGGATTCCAGCGGGGAGTCGGGCGTGTAAATATGAAGAGAAATTTTTGGAAGAGGGGGGAAGTAAGCTGGTTAGGGAGTGTTGGTGGGAGAAGGAGAATAGGAGAGGGGGTGGGAGGATGGAGGCTGAAAGGGAAAGGTATTTTAGAACGAATGGACTACAGATTGATGAAGTGAGAAGGATGCATGAGGAAGGAAGGAAGGTATATGAGTTGGTTAAGAAAAACGGCATGTAGAGAGAGAAGGCAGCAGGGGAAGAGAGAATAAGAGAGTCAAGGTTTAACGGGAACTATGTGTGGATAATGCCAAGGGCGAGAGCGCAATATTTGTGTGAGAAAGGAGAGAAAGGAAGTCAGGAGCTTATAGCGAGGATGAGGTGTGGGTGCATGGAGGATTTTAATAGGTTCTGGCTCACGAGTGAAAAGAGGATGTGTGAACTGTGTGGGAAGGGGTATACAAAAGTGGAGCACTGGTTGGAGGAGTGTATAGAGGTGGAAAGGAGTGAAATGAGCATGGAGGTATTGATGCATGAAAGGGGGGACAAGAGGGCAGTAGCATGGGTGAAGGCAGTGTTGGGTAGGATGGAAAAGAAGAGAAGGAAGAGGAATGGAGGAGGAAAGATTGTAAATAGGAGATGAAGTAGATATGAGTAGTATGTAAATATTGTAAATAGGAGATAAGCATTAGGTAGTGGACCCGGAAGCGAGAGAGTAGGGACATGCGAGCGAGGCGAAGCGAGAAAGACAAGGCGATAATAGCGTGCGATCCTAAATATAAGGTATGGACGGATGTTAGTCTTAAGGCTTAGTTTTAAGGGAAATTATGTAAAAATAAGGAAAGTGTAAGCAATTTAATTTTTTAAGGCCAACAGGCTGAAGAATAAACGATTATACTTTATACTACTACTACAGAAATGCGCTTAGCGTTGTTAATAATATCATCCTTCATTCCCTTAATAGAAGTGTCAAGAGATTTATTGAAGGTGGTCTGATCATACTTAAATGCTTCAAACAAAGCTTTAATCCGCGACAGACCCGCCTCATGACATTTCGTCACCGCATCGATAGAATCTGCCTCCACTCGAGGCACCAGAACCACTGACGCCTCTCTTGAGGTACTTCCAATATCATCAGCTGTTGAGAAAGTGTTAGATGGTTTTCGGACATGCCGATTATTCGAACAATTTTCCTCTACGGTGGTTACCAAGCAGCTTGAAAAATACACAATCTTCTCCTTTTTTTTTAATTCTGGTGAGTCTTTGCTCAGCAGGTTTAAGCAATTTAGGTGCGCTAAAGCACCACACTTTCCGCAAGCAAGTGAGTCAGCGAGCCCTCTCGTGATCAACTCATTATACACTAAACAGACCACCATTTTTGATTTCCAATGTCCACAACAATCAAACTAAGAAACACAAAATTTACTATCTTATGGCTGAAACCCACTCAGATATGCATCAAAAAAGAAACCACGAGACTAAGTACAACCCTTAAGCAAGTTATGATGTCATACACTTACATAAAACGAACGCAATTAACCCAAATTTACGGAGCGACACGAAACGCGTCTATCTGCCAACGACCAGGGCCGTAATTTTTAATCAAATTTGTTTTCAGCTTTCATTTTTGAAGGCCAATTATTGTTTATTTGAAAACATGTTTCGGATCAATGGAACGGACATGCAAAAACCTATGAAAACTATACTGTAAGAAATTTTCCTATTACCAAATGACGCGCTCAGAGGAAAAATGTGACACACAGTTTTGAGGAAAAACAGTATACAAAAACTTCCGCGGAAAAACAGTAATCGAAAAAGTTCAGAGGAAAAAAGGTAAACAGAATCTCGCGGTAAGAATGTTACTCGGAAATATCCGAGGAAAAACGTTATAGAAAATGTTAAGTCATAAAATATGATAGAGAAAATTCCGAGGAAAAACGTTACAGAAAATGTTGAGGGGAAAAATGTGATAGAAAAAGTTCCGAGGAAAAACGTTACAGAAAATGTTGAGGGGAAAAATGTGATAGAAAAAGTTCCGAGGAAAAACGTTACAGAAAATGTTGAGGGAAAAAATGTGCTAGAAAAAGTTCCGAGGAAAAACGTTACAGAAAATGTTGAGGGGAAAAATGTGATAGAAAAAGTTCCGAGAAAAAACATAACAGAAAATGTTGAGGGGAAAAATGTGATAGAAAAATCGCAATCTCAATCGAGTTAAAACTCAACATTTCTCATCACAATTAGCCATATAATACGAATAAAATATCACTTCTCAAATATCATCCCCATAAGTCTGTTTCATAGGGTCCCAAAGAAACCTCATAAGTGAAAAAATGTGTTTTGCGAGTTTTTGGCGCTAATTATGATTTCTTTGCGGTTTCTTTATTGCTAATTGTTTCTAATACATAATATATTACTTTATACTGAAAATGAGACATTTTAGTGAATTGTTTAAACAATTTATTATTGTTTTTAGCAATTTTCTCTTAGAATGAAGTTAGAAAGACACGGGTTTTTCACCAATTTTCCATTTGTTGTCCAATTTTAATTAGATGGAAGCGACAGTTCATCAATGTTAATAATAGTGATTGTTTAAACAATGTATTATAAATAGTAATAATATTATAATTGAATAATGCTAGAAAGATGCGTTTTATTTAAATTTCTGGCTTTTTGTCCAATTTTCATTTAAAGTGAAGTAATAATAAATTCAAGTTAACAAAATCATTGTTTAAACAATTTATCATAATTAAAAATAATATTATATTTGAAAAATGCTAGAAAGATGTGTTTTTTTTAATTTCTGGCTTTTTGTCCAATTTTCATTTAAAGTGAAGAAATAATAATTTCAAGTTGAGAAAATCATTGTTTAAACAATTTATCATAATTATTAATAATATTATATTTGAATAATGCCAGAAAGATGCGGCTTTCTTTTCTGGCTTTTTGTCCAATTTTTATTTGGAGCGAAGTAATAATGAATTCAAGTTAACAAAATAATTCTGTAAACAATTTACTATACTTATTAATAATATTATATTCTAATAATGCTAGAAAGATGCGGTTTTTTTTTAAATTTCTGGTTTTTTGTTTAATTTTCATTTGGAGTGAAGTAATGATGAATTCAAGTTAACAAAATAATTATTTAAACACTTTGTTATCATTGTTGATAATATTCTCTTTGCTTAATTGGTAGAATGTTGCGTTTTTTTCTGAAGTTTTCAACTGTTTGTCTGTTTTTTATTAGGCGTGACTTTATAATCAATTAGATTTAGCAAAAATCTTTGTTTCAACAAATTATTATTGTTTATGACTATCTTCATCTATATCGATTCCGCCTGATAGTTGCGGTTTATCGGCAATTTTTACCTTTCTGTCCTTTTTTCACTTAGTGAGGTAATGATTAATTATAGTGAACTGAAAAGCTTGTTTAAACAATTTAATATTGTTTATAACTATCTTTTCTCAGATAAGTGTTAGAAAGTGGCGGTTTTTTCTAAAATCTTTGACTTTGCATCGCCTTTTTATTTATGAACAAGTATTAAACAAGCTATTTTACACAAGAGGCAAAAACCAAGAATAGTATAACAATAACAATTGCTGCATTTCTGACACCTCACTGAAGTCTCTCAGTAACTTATTCAAGGGAAAGTTGTGATTATTTTAAAAAGTTGATTATTTAACCCGTGGTAGGCACACTCCATTCACGCGCTCTCTATAGGCACACTGGTGTGAATCGGGATTTTCCGTTTTCGAAGCTCGTTATCTCCGTGAAAATAATAGATAATTTAAAAAGTAGATATGCTATTTTTTAAAGACGCAACAGAACTGAATCAAACTTATCACAAATTAATGGTGAGATCCTGAGCTCCTATAGAAAAAATCTTTTATTCTAATAATAAATAATCTAATATTTTTTAATGATGGGTATTTTTGTAGTTGAAAAAATATAAGAAACGAAAGATTGACCTAATGGAACTTTGTTTATTCATACATTTACAATAACTGAGGGAAAAAGAAACATATTTTGCAATTTCCAGTAGGCTCATCTTCGCCTTCCTCTTCATCATTTGATTTCTTGTAAATTCTTTCATTCTCCGAAACAGCAATTTTGTCATCACTATCATCAGATGACCAGCTCTCATTTCGATCAGATTCGTCTTGTAAGAGACCTTGTCGGACAGTAGAACTACTGCGTAAATTATACTGACGCTGCTCAGCCATGCTGTAGAAAAATATTTATTTATATTGTTTGTCTGATTCCGGAACATTAACGCGTTTTTATGCGACAGCGTGGAGTATCGTAATGCTGTAAGTTACGATACAGCGGACGATTACTCTTCCGATTACACTCCGCTGTATCGTAATGCACAACATTACGATACTCTACGCTGTCGCAAAAAAACTTGTAATTGCACCGTCGTCACATAAAATAGTATATGCGCCAATGCGCACAAGTCGTCTCTTCACAAGACTCGCTAACAATGCTCGCAGGACTTATCTCGCCTCGGTTTCGATCGTCCTGCGAGCGTTGCTTTACAAGAAATGTTTTTAGTGTTTAAAATATAAATACTTAAATATTTATGCACATTCTACTTACGTATACACAAAATGGAACTCGCACCAAATCAAACTTTATATGTAAATCTCTTGGAACAAAAGACGCAACTGGCCGGCGGTCGCTAGCTATCCGACGCAGTAGAGTTCAGGCATTTTTAACGTAGCGGGGAGAAGACCTTTAATTTATTTCCCTTTGAATTCTACAAAATTAAAATTTTCTTTGGTGAAAATTTGCACTACGGGTTAAAATATATTTTTCTCTAATGTTTATTTATTAATCATTAGTAATTAATTAGGCGGAGCAAAGTGAAAGATTTAAAAAAAAACCGCCACTTTCTAGCACTTATCTAAGAAAAGATAGTTATAAACAATATTATGTTGTTTAAACAACTTTTTTGTTAACTTTAATTAATTATTACCTCACTAAGTGAAAAAGGACAGAAAGGTAAACATTTCCGAAAAACCGCAACTTTCAGGCGCAATCGATATAGATGAAGATAGTCATAAGCAATAATATTTTGTTTAAACAATTATATGTGCTAAATCTAATTAGTTATTAAGTCACGCCTAATAAAAAATAAGCAAACAGTTGAAAATTTCAGAAAAAAACGCAACATTCTATCAATTAAGCAAAGAGAGTATTATTAACAATGATAATAAATTGTTTAAACAATTATTTTGTTAACTTGAATTCATTATCACTAAACTCCAAATAAAAATTGGACAAAAAGCCAGAAATTAAAATAAAACGCATCTTTCTATCATTATTCAAATATAATATTATTAATAATTATAATAAATTGTTTAAACAATTATTTTGTTGACTTGAATTTATTATTACTTCACTCCAAATGAAAATTGGACAAAAAACCAGAAATCTAAAAAAAACCGCATCTTTCTAGCATTATTCAAATATAATATTATTAATTGTTTGTAATGTTGGATGTTAATTTTGGCTTTGGGGTCAGAATAAAGATTTTAGTCAATTTGTAATCGAACCAAACGTTTCGGCGCACAATGGTGGCCCTCTTCAGTGGTTAATTTTTATTCTGGAAAAGACAGTTACACAAAAATGTTTGTCAGGTACGCAGTGTAAGAATGTTGTTTTAACGTAAGAAACTTACTTCAAATTTGGTTTGGTACAATCTTAAATTTCTTTGGTAATATTTGCATCAATTTAAATGTGTATTGCCCTTACAATAATTGGATTAAATTAATAAAATTTGTAATTTAGTATAAAAAGGCCTGTTGTCCTTACAATAATTGGACAAATTAATGAAATAAAGTTTTTCTAATATAATATAAGGGTCTAGTGTAGTCTCAAGTAATAAAAACTTTGGTAACTTTAGTACAGTTCTCTCTCAGAGATTGAAAAATGTTTTATCCTTATAATAGTTGGATGAACTTATTTGTTATAAGCAATAAATAAAAATTGTGAATCTAATTAAATTAACTGGCAAATGTGACATTTTTTCCAAATTTGAAATTCGAATTTTAATTGAACAGATTTTCGCCAACCAACCTTGTGAAAATTTCAATGCGTATGCATTCTGACAGACTGAAATGTGGAGCAGTTCAGTTTGGACGTCTATTTCGTTTGAAAAATGCATGAAAACTGATGCCTTGGTTAGTTTTCTTTAACGGTTTAACGCGATAAGTCGAAGAAGTTTTTTCACCATAGAGTTTCGTAAGGAGAGGAAAAGTAAACCTTTTTTTTTAAGACAGCGGGGTAAGGAGTAAGTTGGCGTATTGGACAGGAAGGGACAGCTATAAAAATGTGAGAGAAACCACTCTTCGATACATATACATGATTTTAAAGGAAACTTATTTGTCGTCTATTTTAATTTCAATTTTACTAAGTTATTTTTATTTTATTTTAATGAAAGTTCATCTTTTTTGGCTCAAATTCCATTTATTTGGTTGGAAATTCATTTTTATTATTTTTTTATTTTTTATAAACCTTTTTTCAAGTGAGAATTTAAATACTATACCAACAAAAATTTTGTAGATTCAGCCAAATCGTATTCTAAGTGTAGGAAAATAATTGTATTAGTTTACCTGTTTCGCTGAAGATTATTTTCTTCTTTTAACATTTCACAGGGTGGAAATTTAACTATTATACCCGCAAAAATCCCTTGTTAATTCAACAATATCTTACTTTAAGTGTAGAAAAGTAATTTTAATAATTTCCACTGAATCTTTTTGGTTCAAATTTCATTTCTTTGGTTAGAAATTGAAATCTTTGGTTGAAAATTCATTCTTGTTAATAAAAACTTCAGCTTTTTGGTTTGAAATTTTATTTCTGTGGTTGAGAATTCAACTGTTGATAAAAGACAACATACCAAAATTATAACAGTTCAATTTTCACTTGAAAAATGCTGGGGGGGGGGGGGGGGGAA
>CAKNWT010132695.1:1033-14861 GCA_932066315.1 Andricus coriarius
ATATTGTTGACAGAATACGAGTTCTATCTAACGCTAGGAGAAGTCTAGAGCGGAGAGAGAGGTGGGTCAGAGAAAATCAACAGTTTTTGTCTGACCCATCTCGACTCTTCTAGGACCCTCCAGTTACCCACACTAGAGGAGGTCGAGGCATTTTGGAGAGAAGTCTACGAAGTCCAGAATCCACTGAAAGAACACTCGAAGAATATAAATAGCTTCAAGTAGCTGTGTAGTGCCCTCATAATACCTGAGGAGGAATGCCCACCTACCACTACCGGGGAAGTGAAAAACGTATTAGGAGGCATGAAGAACTATTCGGCTTCAGGACCAGATGGTATCAAGACCTTCTGGTGGAAGAAGTTTCCTTCAACCCACCAGCATCTGGCCCGCATTTTCGCCTCATACCTAAAGTCGGAAGTGCCTATTCCGGAGTGGTTGGTAGAAGGGCACACAGTGCTTCTGCCGAAGACGGGCAACTTAGCTGACCCTAAAAATTACAGGCCAATAACTTGTCTGAACACACTGTATAAGATCTTCACAGCTATCCTAAATGATAGGGTTGTTTAGACAATTGGACCTGTGCGGCGAGAGATGTACGATCAACGTGGCACAAAGAAAGGCGTAGCAGGATGTCGGGAGAACCTGCTCATCGATAGGCGTGTCTGTAAAGACGCGACATTCTATCAGCGTTACCTATCGATGGCCTGGATTGATTACCGGAAAGCTTTTGATTCGACCTCTTTAACTTATCATCTGTCTATTGGAAAGTTTAAAGGTTCATCCACACATCGTGAGGTGCATAGAGAGATTAATGCCGCTTTGGAAAACCAGATTTACTATCTCATCTGGAAAACATCGTGTGATCACTAACAGTGTCACCTTTCAGAGAGGTGTGTTTCAGGGCGACACCATGAGTCCTCTCCTCTTTTGCCTCACATTATTGCCACTGTCTCTCGCACTTCGCCATTTCGAAGGGTACCACTGCGGCAAACCTGGACATCGAAAGCATAAAGTCACTCATGTATTTTACATGGATGATTTTCAGATCTATGGTAAAAATCAAGATAAACCACATCTAGCTCTAGACATTGTCAAAGAGTACACTCAAGAAATTGGAATGGAGTTCGGGTTAGAAAAATGCGCCAAGGTTTATTCGAAAAAAGGAAAACTTAATGGAATCTCAGAAGACCCTGAGCTCGTCGATAGAAGCGCTATACGACACCTTGGCGCTGGAGAGTCCCATACATACCTGGGCGTGCCACAGAGCCGCATTCAGGACGTCACATCTATAATGGATACTCTCCGATGCAGATACAAACGTCTCATTTAACGGATTTGGTCTTCCGAAATGTCGGCGAGGTACAAAGTATCTGCGACGAACATGCTTGCCGTCTCGGTAGTACTCTATTCATTTGGACAAAGGGGCGTTTCTCTACAAAGCAGCGGAGGAGGCTGCTGAAACACTCGGCCTTGATTTCAATATCAGGGATCAACAAAGTGCATCAAATCTTATCCATCTCGAGTACTCACTCCTGACGGCGCGGATTAAGAAAGCACAGAAGAAAAACTTCCGCGAACAGCTCCTCGAGAAGATGATGCACGGCATCTTCCACAGAAATGTGGAGGATCTGTCGATATCGTATGAGCTAACGTTTGCTTTCCTTAACTCACCCGGATTGAAGTAGGGCACGGAGGTTTTCATTTTGGCATGCCAAGACGGTGTCATTTCCACTCTAGCATACCGTCACCACATTTTGAGCCAAGACATTCCCGATGATAGCTGCAGAGCGTGTCATGCACACTCCGAGCATCTATGACACATACTATCTGGTTGTCCAACTCATGCGGAAACGACCTACATCCAAAGGTACAATGCGGCACTAAGAGGGCTTTATTACCATATCTATCACTCTTACGGCATCAGCTTAAATACCGCTCCGCTAAACGTTCCTAGGGAAATAGAGTCAATTGTCGAGAATGAGAAGTGTCGGATATACTGAAACTTCATATTCTCGACAATTGTATCTGTTGCGCACTCGAGGCCTGACATAGTTCTTCTTGACTTCGAGAAACGAACCATGTTCGTTATCGAATTTTCGGCACCAGCTGAAAAAAACATCATAGCCAAGGAGAATGAAAAGAAAGAGAGGTATAAAGAACTTACAAGAGAGTTGCGACGGCTATACCCGGAATATTCCGTTAAGCTTATCGCCTTGATCATCGGTGCTCTTGGAGGTGCCAAGCTTTCACTGGTTAATAGCCTGAAAAACATCCCTGCGTGCCAAGAAAATGATAAGACACTTGCGGGGGAAATGCAGAAAGCGGTCATCCTTGGGTCGCTCCGTACCCGCAGGGTGCACGAGACTTTTGCCGGATCGTCGTATTGAATTCGTCGCAGACTGTAACCACCTATCTCACGGTCGTGAGACGTCATTTTCATTATATCTCCCTTTACCTTCTCGAACATAATCATTATTTACAATTATTCTATGAATTAAGAATTACGTATGTAAGTTATTAGTTCATAAACGTTTTATTTAAAAAAAAATCTCGTCGGATCCCAATACTCGACGACGTTTACTACGTCGATTCCACAGTTTGAAACTATTAGGATCCGACGTAGGAACCGACGTCGGGTTTTTCAATAGGGAGGGTCAATAATTCAATCCTTCTTGGCTAATGCGTAAGAAAGCTTAAGTTTCACTTAGTATTCAATCATCTGTCTATCCTAAACTCTGAAAGTTATTGTGCCATCGTTCACTCAGACATTCGTCATAAAATTGTAAAATTTCTTAGGATCTATCTGGATGTCCGTTAATTTTCTACTTATTCATTCCACTAAAATGTGCCCAGGTCTACGTGATAAACTAGTACTCCAAACTACGCCCACTGAACCAATCAAATTCAAAGACTACCTCCACACTCTATGTCTCCCACTTACGTAGTAGACCCGTGTGGGGTTTGCTGGTCCTCCATCGGGCGCCTCCCCAGGTTGCGGATAGGGGAACGCCTCCCAGATATGAGAAGTACCGGGGAAATCGAATACCCGGGACGGACAAAAACCAGCTAGGGAAAGGAACCCCGAATTAAAACCATTCATGAGTAGGTATGTTTAAAACAATATACCCCAAGGGAGTAGCAATCTCCCCACTGATTCCGATCGGGTTCCAGCCACAGTAGTCAGTGCCGGTTCCATGGATTTTGGGGGGAATCAAACATACCTTGGGAGGAGCGTGTGTGAGGAGCTTGGAGGTCCTTTGGACGTCACAGAAGAGGAAGATCGGGGTTACCAGTCTCTCCTCCGATATATGTGGGAGAATTTTGAGTCGAGGACTGAAAAATTGGAGAAATGCCTACAGGAGTTGCAGGAAGTCATTGGAGAGCTCATGAGTTTTAGCGACTCTGAGAACAATATGTGGCTTCCAGTGCGGAAGGGAATCGGAGATGCGGCAAAGCTGCTACAGGAAATGAACTTTGGAATAGATGGCGTGAAGATCGAATTCCGGATGATCAAAAACTTCTACCAGGACACAATTGTCGAAAGGGTGCAGGAGATAAAAAAAGAGCAAGGCGCGGAGTCCTGACTTGCAAAGGGCTTAAACTGCGGAAGAAGCCGGGGAAACACTCGCTCCCACACTTGGGAAGAGGCCGAGAGACCCCACATTGAGCCCCCCTGAGTCTGCTACGCCAAGGCCCAAGACGAAGAGGTTGAAGTCCCGGAACAGTGTTCCGAAGACTTCAACCCCTAAATCAGAAGAAAGGAGGACGAAGGTGGAAACGAAGAGCATCGCTTCACAGAATGTGAAAAAGAGGCGAGCTAGACCCGAGGCGTTTATTATAAACCCGGCCGAGGGTTAAAGCTATGCAGAGCTTCGAAAGGACCTCAAACAAAAGGTGAAACCCGAGACCCTTGGTGTTAACGTCAGGGGTGTGAGGGAAACAAACATAGAGAGGTACTCGTTGAGGTCGGGCCTGCAGCGGAGGGCAGATCAATGCTCTCCGCTGCGATCAGAACTGCTGTTGGAGCAAGGAGCTGTGTTCGGGAGCTGGCCCCCCGTACTCAGGTAGAGGTACTGGACCTGGACACAATCACGGATGCGGAGGAGGTCGAGGCGGCCGTTAGACGGTATTTCGGCGAACAAAACGCAAGAGAGGTAAAGGTCAGTCTCACAAAAAAAGGCCTTTAGAGGAACTCTGAAGGCCTTCGTTGAGCTGACCGAAGAAATGGCGGCGAGATTAGTGAGCGCGGGACACCTCAAGATGGGGTGGGTGTCCTGTCGCTTACGCAAGAAAATGCAGGCCATTCATGCTGGCGGTGCGGCAAGGAGGGTCACAAGTCTGCGGAGTCGACGGGGCCCAGCCATGATGTCGAAGGCCGACGAGCCCGTTGCGCAACATAGTCACGCTACTGAGGACGATGCGTACATCATGGCTATATTGGTTTCGAGAAAGGGCTGGTCCGAGCAGAAGCCCAGATTAACGAATAAATTGAACCAGCAGAAGCCTTCGCAGGCAAGAAAAAGGCACCCCCTGTTGATTTTGTATAATGTTTAATTATACGCAAGGTATAATTGATTATTATATATGTCAGGGTCATTGCAGTGATGCGATAAGATCCCCACACTACCGAGAAGTGCGTACCCTTCACAATGTGTTGTTGAACATTTTCCACCAGCCCTCGTAAAAAAAAACTTACGTAGTAGAAATTTTCAACACCAACTGACCTCTTCTTTTGCGAACAGTTCAGTTGGACACTAACTAACACCAACTACTGAACAAGTTGAAAAAGCGAGTTTTAAATCGTCGCTTTTTCAAGGTGTGGGACACGATACTTTTTCTATAATTTGTGTAAAAAGTGCTAGTTTTTGTTCACCTGTATTTTGTGTAAAAAGAGGGCGATTTTTAGTCGATTGACGCAACACGAACAATGGCAATTATCAAAACCATTGCAATAATATGGCCGTAACAATAAGCTGGTAAGAATGTTTGGTTAGAATGCCAATAACCAAATTTCCGATTTTTCGCGATAAAACCAAGCACAGTATTTTCGGAGAAACTGACGGTGTTTTTTTCCTTTTGCCAAGCAATTTCGTCCATATCCCTTGAAACGATTAGACCATTGACAATCAACAACTTTTTGGAATTTTTTTAGGTTAGGAACGAGAGTCGGAAAATATAACGAAGTTGCCTGCGCACGACCTCACCCGAGGCAGCACGAACACACACGGAGTAACACGAAGTAGTTTGCACTTTATTTACTTTTTTCACTGTGCCTCACTTTTGTCACTGTATCCATTTACTTTTCTCACTGCCACCGTCCACTTTTTTCGCTGTTGCCCGGAAAGGTCGGCACTGCACATGCGCCACGTCTTCGACCAAAAATCGGTCACTTTTTACACCAAAAACAGGTGGAAAAACTGGCACATTTTCGCAAATTATAGAAAAATTAATTAATTAATTTGCTGCTGTTCTCATATCAAATTTCGGTTCCGATTATTTCAATCACCCACCATGAACTTTGAATATTAGAAAAATGTTTACTCACTATTAAACAGATTGCTTCTTTATGTTTTCTTGGAAAAATATTGTATGTTTTTGCGATGAAGGTCGTTTTTTCAAATCAAATGCTATGTTCTATTTCGATATGATGATCATATAGTGGTGATTGCGTGAAGTGTTTTAGCCTGACTTTACTCTCATGATCCTTTACACGTTGGCTCACCGCTCTCCCGGTTTCTCCAATATAGACTTTGCCACAAGAGCAAGGGATTTTATATACTCCCGGATCACTAAGGGGTGCCTTTTTATCTTTAAGGCTGTTAAGAAGTTGTCCTACTTTTTCAGGTGGTTTAAATATTGTTTGGATGTTGTTATTGTTGAGCATTCTACCTATTTGTCCTGTGACACCTTGGATGTAGGGTAGGATGGTAATCGTTTTTCGCCCTCTTTCTTTAGTAGGTTGTTTCGAGTGTCTTTTCTTATGGCTTTATCAATTTGTTTGTTTGTGTAATCGTTCTGTATTAGGATTAGTTTTGCGTTTTGTAATTCCTTTTGTAAGTTATCCCATCAAGGGAGTTCATGCCCGATTGCTTTTAAGATGCGTGGTGGTGGGAGGAGGCATGTTTTTGTATGGGTGAGTTTTCTGTAAACTTCATGTCCAAATGTGTTACTAGATCTTTTGTAAACTAGCACATACGTCCAAAAAATGCAATTTTCCGTTTTGTTCAATTTCCATGGTGAACCGACTATTAGGGAATAATCGATTTATGAAATCGGAAAAATTGTGTAGTTCATCTAGTCCATGTCTCCAGATGACAAAAGTATCGTCAACGTAACGCCACCAAAATTCCGGTTTAAGCTTGGATTGGTGGAAGATTTTAGTTTCTAGATGTTCCATAAAGATGTTGACAATTACAGGTGAGATTGGAGATCCCATTGCTGCTCCTGTGGTTTGTTCGTAGAATTGGTTATTGAATGAAAAGTAAGTATTAATGAGACAGTGTTCTATCAAATGTATGAGATCGGAGGGGAAGTTTGCAATGGATTTAATAATACTGATTTGTTTTTAATTAATGACGGACTGGGGTGGGGTAGCGATTCGGTCATGTTAAGGTCCACGAAAAAAAAACAAGACAATTTATCACCGTTCTTATTAACTTCTAAATACCTTTTATCGATTTAATCCGAGATACGAGTCCCCAAGCCTATCCAATAAAGCACTCCTTTTGTGCCCAAAAAAAGGGTTTGGTTGTTTTGGAAAATTGGCAAAGATGTAGCCTCCGGAAGCTACGATCACGATAGTTCACGGAACGATCGATCCCGACGCGACCGGAAGCAATACGTCATCCGACTCGTCACTTCCCACAACACCAGAAGACGATCGAGTCGGGAAATCACTGAACAAGTAATCGAGAATTAAAGAAACACTGACTTTGAAATAAAGGACTCAAATACCCGAACTCTCTACAAGAAGCACAATTGATTCTAAATCGTTGCAGCAACCGAATATGGCTACACTAGCATACACCTTGATTGAAGACTTCATACTACTACCTGAGTCCCCATTCCAACGAGAAAAGGGTAGCGCCTGAAACTCAAAAATAGAGAGAAACCTTCAAGGATAATGCGCATTGGGCGGAAACCATTTGATTACTAATGAAACCTGAAGGCCACAGAAAACAAGAATAATAACATCAAGTTAATGATTAACACAATTGCATCAGAGATGGGTACTTTCGTCAAGGGAGATACTACGTCGAAACTCACTAGGATGTCTTGGGGTTGAATGTGAATCTGTTGTATCTTTTTGATAAAGTCAAAAGAGTTTTGGACGTGTGTGATAGACTTTCCTGAGAAAGGATTCAGTTCTTTGGTGAGGAAGCGTGCTAGGTTGTAAGTAGGTGAGTTTATGGCGCTGAAGAACGGTCTGAGTGGAATGTTGTTTTCGTGGATTTTGGAGAGTCCGTAAAGTTTTGGAGAGACGGGATTAGTAGGTATTAATTTAGATATTGTTTTGCTGTCAAGTTGTGAGTCTTTCAAAAGGGTTTTTGTTTTGCTGACTATTGTTTTTGTTTTCCGATTGAGTTCTTTAACTGCTGTTTTTTCTTATTTTGTTAAGTTTGAGTCCTACGCCGTGTAAGTCATTCGCTTTTTCGGGTGGAAGGGTATATATTGTGGATTCCGAATTACTTATGATTTCTTCTTTCGGGATTTTAGAGGAAGCTACTGCAAAATGATGTCCTTTAGATAAGGCTGAAATCATTTCATTGCTAAGAGGATGGTACCCTGGCGATAGTATCGGAATTCATTCAAAAGGAATTCAATCCGAAGTCATCCGAATCATTCCGGAATCTGTATCCGAATCAATCCGAAAAAAATCTTTAATTTCGTTCGATCCAAATCCGTCAAAAAGTAATCCGACTCAACCCGGTTCAATCCGCACATCCAATCCGAATAAATCCGAAACAAATTTTCAATCCGAATGTATCCGAACTCGGATCCCTATTGAAAAACCCTGTACGGGACCCCGAAACTGTTCCTGCGCGTGTTGCTTTGCCAGAACTATGACCAACTCTCGTACAAGAAACGTTACAGCAAAATTTTATTCTAATTAATTTAACGATGTGAAGGAGCATGGATAATTATCTGTAATACCTTGCCTTTTTTTATAACCTTGAAGATTCAACTCACTAGCGAGAGAGCTAAGCGCTAAAGCACCCTGGCGGATTAGTTCCACTAGGGTTCCTGTACAGGATTCTGTAGAGGATTTCGTACCGAATCCTGTACAGGAACCCTAGTGAAACTAATCCACCAGGGTGCGCTACGGCCTAGCTTTCTCGCTAGTGAGTTGAATCTTCAAGGGTATAAAGAGAGGCAATGTATTAAAGATATGTATTCATGTTCCTTCACATCATTAAATTTATTGCATTAAAATTTTGCCGATACGAAGGAAACCGTGCTAGATTCTTTACAGGATCCCCTAAATGTTCATTCGTGGTCACTTAGAACGTGTACACGTTCCCGTAAGGTTCACTTGTCCCCTGTATGTTCCTGTACAGGTTCGTGTCTCAATTTCTTATGCTGAACCTGTAACGTTTTTTGTATGAGATCTGGTCATAGTTCTAGCAACGGAACACGCACAGGAACAGTTACGGGATCCCATACAGGGGTTTTTAATACGGATTGAACTAAACGGATTTTCAATCCGAACGAATCCAATTAAATCGGAACTCGGATTCATGCGGTTTCATTCGGATTGAAAATTCAGTGTATACCAATAGGAATTCGGATTGATTCGGATTCATTTGTGTTGAAATTTTTGTTCGGATTGGTTCGTTTTGGAGTTCGGATTCAACCGGATTAATTTTTAAACGATTTGGGTCAAACGAAATGTAGAACTTCTTTCGGATTGGTCAAATTAAATGTGGTCCAATGTAGACCAAATGTCAAATCTGAGGGTTTTTGATAGGAGAAGCTGAAGTTTTAATAGTTTTTTGGAGGTAGTCAGCAAGCCAAATTTTGTATGTTGCATTCTTACTTTCAAGAGAAGCAAACTTGTTTCATATAGAATTGATTTGGATTTAGATGTTCCCAAATGGTTTTTCAATTGTAAGAATTTTGGTACGTTGTTGTTGTCCCTGCATCGTTTCAAGAAAGCTAAGGAAGTTGGTAGCTTACCTTGAGAAGATCTGAGCCTACTAAAAGTGTTAGTTTTAGTAAAAAAAACTTTCACCGTAGAGTTATTTAATAATAAATTTAATGCTTTCACGATGGTTCATTACAATAAAAGGAGGTGTTTCGGGTTTCCATTGAGTGCATAACTACGATTCCTGCCAAACGTTTCGTGAACATTGCAGTTCACTTCCTCAGGACTCTTATATAAACTATCTACGTTGTCTGTGACTGAACAGAGCTCCCCACCGTGGAGACTGGTCGAACTTGATTGGCTAATCAAGTCTTTTTTAAAAAAGATTTACAAAAGATCTGATGATACATTAGGACATGAAGTTTACAGAAAACCCACCCATACAAACAGATACGTGGATGCCTCCTCCCACCTTCACCCATTTCAAAAGCAATCGCTCATCAACTCCCTTTGTATAAAGAGCTGTCTCCATAACAGATAAAGATAACTTACAAAGAAATTTCAAAACGTTAAACAAATTCTAATACAGAACGAGTACACAAATAAACAAATTGATAAAGCAATAATTTTACACTAAAAAAAAACAATTCAAAACAACCTATTAAAGAAATAGAGAGAAAAACGACCACCATCCTACCCTACATCCAAGGTATCACAGAACGAATAGGAAGAATTCTCAACAAACACAACATCCAAACCATATTTAAACCACTTGCGAAAATAGGACAACTTCTAAACAACCCTACAAATAAAAAGGCACCTCTCAGTGATCTGTGAGGATATAAAATAATCGCTGGGGGATTGCATTGACCCTCAACAATTAAATTTGGTAGAAATTGTTGATTTAAGTTGTTGGCTTTAGGGTCAGGTGAATTGAAACGAATTAAGTTGTTTCAAACGTTTTGGCACACAATGGTGTCCCTCATCGATAAGTTTTATTAAATCTGTGAAAAGTACATAATTTCTTGTAGGTACGCAGTTTTAGAATTGGAAGTGTTATTCATTGGTTAATATCTCATTTGCGAAATTATAAAAATTATTTGATTTAAAATTTTTTTATTAATTTAATTCTATTAATAAGTATTGATGAACCTTGCAGCATTATTAAACCATGGGTTTATTTTAACGAAGTACAATTGATGAAAAGACAATGACAATGTAGTAGAAATTTGTTTTCCCATAAATCTTTCAAACAAATTTTCTTCCCGAAAGTTGTCAGAAAACACGGCAATCGAAAAAATACTTTTAAAACATTTTTTCCCACTGACGTATATTTATTAAAATTTTTTTTCAATTTTAATTTTATTTCTGTTTGCATCTGTTTGTCAACACAATTTTTTGCGTACAAGAGAAATAATGTTAAGTAATTCATTTTTCTTTTATCATGAGGAATTATGTCTGTGAAGTGAAATTTTATTCCCTTGTAAATCTCACTGTAGTATGAATACGAAATTGTAAACAAACTTTTAGTTGAATAATTATTTAAATATTATTTAAAGAAATTTTCGTTTTTTTATCGAAGACAAAATGGTGACAAAATTTTAAACACAGTAGAAAGAATACCAATTTTCAAAAAACATTGTATTTAAACAATTATTTATTCAAACAATTTTCCCCTTGATTTCTTGCATACAAATTTTTATTTGAGTGTTATGTTTCTGAAAATGTTTTAATTTCTTTAATTTATAATGTACTGAGTTTTATGTTACCATTGGAAATTCTTTCTGTGACAGTAGAATCATTTCAAACAATCACAATGTAGTTGTTGATAAATCTTGCAGTATTATTAAAACATGGTTATATTTTAACGAAGTTCAATTTATGACAAAATAATGACAATGTAGTAGCTAAAATTTGTTTCCCAAAATCTTTCAAACAATTTTTTCAAAAGTTGTCAGAAAACATTGCAATCGAAAAAATACTTTCAAAAAACATTTTTTTCCAGCGAAGTATATATCATTAAAACTATTTTTTATTCAATTTTATATATATTTTTTGTTATTTTTGAAACCATCTTTTTTGTGTACGAGAGAAATAATGTTAAGTAATTAATTTTTCTGTTATCATGTGGAATCAAGTCTGTGAAAGTGAAATTTTGTTTCCTTGTAAATCTCACTGTAGTATCAATACGAAATTGTAAAAAAAATTTAGTTGAATAATTATTCAAATATTATTTAAACAAATTCTCGTTTTTTTATCGACGAAAAAATGGTGACAAAATTTTTAACACAGTAGAAAGAATACCCATTTTCAAGAAACATTGCATTTAAACCATTTTTCCCCCTTCATTTATTGCATACAAATTTTCCTTTGAAAAAGTTTTGTTTCTGAAAATTTGTCAAACAACATTTTTTTAATTTTCATTTTATTCATTTGAAACTTACTGAGTTTTCTGTTACCATTGAAAATTATTTCTGTGACAGTAGAATTATTTCAACAATCACAATGTAGTCACAAATAAATTGATCAAAGAAACATTGTAGTTAAATCATTGTTTGATTTCTCACCGAAGATAACTTGATAAAAAATTTTAAAATGCAGTAAAATTTTGGTTTTGTTTTTACGTCTTCAATTTTAAATTAAGATGTACTGAATTTTTTGTTTTAATTAAAAGTTCCGTCTCTGGAAATAAAATGTTTTATTCTGAATAAAATTGCATTAGAAATTATCAAGAATATTGTAGCTGGTAATAATTTTTCAAGTATTCCTTATACTACAAGTATTCTTCAAAAATTGCATTTTCAATGGTAACACAAAGTACATCTCAAATGAAAAAATTAAAATTGACAAAATTTTGTTTGAAAAATTAAAATTGAAAAATTTTCAGAAACATAAAACTGTTGGTATTCTTTCTACTGTATTTAAAATGTTGTCATCATTTTTTCGTCGATAAGGAAAGGAAAATTTGTTTAAATAATATTTGAATAATTATTCAACTACAAAGTTTTTTACAGTTTCGTATTGATACTACAGTAATATTTACAAGGGAACAAAATTTCCCTTGCACAGACATCATTCCTCATAACAGAAAAATTAATTACTTAACATTATTTCTTTTGTACACAAAAAATTGTGTTGAATAACAAAAAATAGTTATAAAATTAAATACAAACATTTTTAATTAAATATACGAAACGGGGAAAAAAAA
This sequence comes from Andricus coriarius, assembly GCA_932066315.1. NCBI lineage: Eukaryota > Metazoa > Arthropoda > Insecta > Hymenoptera > Cynipidae > Andricus > Andricus coriarius. The sequence continues at coordinate 13,324 of CAKNWT010132695.1, forward strand.
GTTTTTTAAAAGTATTTTTTCAATTGGAATGTTTTCTGAAAACTTTTGCGAAGAAAATTTGTTTCAAAGATTTGTGGGGGAAAAATGTCTACTACATTGTCATTGTTTTTTCATCAATTGTACTTCGTTAAAATAAAAACATGTTTTAATAATACTGCAAGATTTATGAATAGTTATTAATAGAATTAAATAAAATTAAATGTTTTTAAATTAAACAATTTTTATAATTTCACAACTGAGATATTAACCAATGAATAACACTTCCAATTGTAAAACTGCGTACCTACAAGAAATGATGTACTTTTCACAGATTTAATAAATCTCACTGATGAGGGCCAACATTGTGTGCCGCAACGTATGAAACAACTTAATTCGTTTCAATTTACCTGACCCTAATGCCAACAACTTACATCAAGAATTTCTACAAAAAAAAAGTATATGAAATCCCTTGCTCTTATGGCAAAGTCTATCTTGGAGAAACCGGGAGATCGGTGAGCTTACGTATAAAGGAACATGAGAGTAAAGTCAGGCTAAAACATTTCACGCGATCAGCACTAGCTGAGCATCATATCAAAACAGGACATAGCATTTTATTTGACAAAACGACCGTCATCGCAAAAATATACAATATTTTTCCAAGAAAACTTAGAGAAGCAATGGAAATCTTAAAACACTCTGATAACATCAGTAGGGACAATGGATATAATTCCAATCAGATTTGGCTTTCCATCCTACCGGGTTTAAAAAAAATACTTGATTGGCCAATCAAGTGTGACCAGTCTCCACAGTGGGGCGTTCTGGCCAATCACAGGCATGTTCATGAAACGTCGGCAAGATTAATGTTTTGCACATGATTGAAACCCGAAACACCTACTTCTATTATAATCATTTAAATTCTTCTTGCATTTTACTTCCTACAGAACACGGCATTATAATATTTATTTGCAATAAATGTAAGATCAAACTTAGTAATTACTATAAATCTTCAAACCTTTATTATTAATAAATTTAACGCGGAATGGAATAAAAAAATATTTTTTCATAACGCGCAACAGCGATGTAACGAAACACTTACGATAAATCAATTAATACAAGAATAATCCATAATTTACAGAAAACAACGTTCTGATACAAAAATCTTGTTTTCCAATTAGATAAAGTTTTCAAATATTTTCAAAAGACAAAAACTGCATTTGATATAAATACAAGTTTATCAATTAAATTCTTTATTGTGTTTAAAGAAATAGAAATTTAATTTTGAAATTAAAACATTCCAATTTTAAAAAAGCGCAAAAATGATGTAATTTGAAATGTAAAGGAATCGAATTTGAAGAGCTAACTTCATTCATATTGTTTTCAGTAGTTTTAAATAAAAACCGAGCGAGGTCCTACGGAAAAATTTGATCGGGTGTGTAGAGTTTCAGCATCTAAAGAAATCTTGCGAGTTTGAGATTTTTTCCTTCTACATCTTAGGAGATATACAAAGAAAAAGGAGGATTTAACCAAATCGAAGATTTGCGCTAGCCAATTTTATATTT
>CAKNWT010132700.1:1732-13962 GCA_932066315.1 Andricus coriarius
CAAATTTTTGAAATTTTTTGAAATCTCTAAATTCTTCTGAATAAATTCCTTGAAATCCATTAAAATATAAATATAAATTTTGAAAGTCTTTAAAAGCCCTACGAATTACTGAAAGCCTCGGAAATCTTATAAAATTCTTTGAAATATTTGTAAATCTTAGAAATTCTCTGAAATCCCTTGGAGTCTTCTTTAATATTCTAAAATCTTATAAATCCTATGAAATCCTTTCAAGTCTTTCAAAATTTACGGAAATTCTTTGAAAAAGGAAAATTAACTGAAACATTTGAAATTATCTGTAAATCTTTGAAATCCTGCGAAATCCCTTCATTTTTGTGAAATTCTTTGCAGTTTATAGAAATATTATAAAATGTTTAGATTTTTTTATATCTATTGAAATCCGTACAAAATCACTTTAAATCTTTGAAATAATATTTAATCCCTCAATTCGCTCTTGTATAACCCCTTGGATTGCCGTAAAATCTTTAAAATCTTTCAAATTACCTTAAAATGTTTAATTAAGCCGAAGAGATTTGAAGGACGGAAACTCGGTTTTTTTCAGACAAAGAAAAAGAACCCGAAGTTCGAAAAAGTCTGACGAAATTGTTCGATGAATTAATTAATTCAGAAAGATTCAATTTTAATTTTATTTAATTTAAATTCAGAAGAGTTCCAATGTTTTAAATGCTTTTATGTTGTAGTTGAGGATTCAATATTTAAATTGAACATTTTTTCAGGTATGAAAGTTAAAAATTAAAAATGTGTATATCTTGGAAAAGTGTTTAGTAACTGGGAAATGGCCAGAAATTTTGTCTTGGTTTTAGAGGCTACTCTGAAATATTTATATTTGAGTATTTGACTGCTAATCTCATCTCTAGAGCCGTTGTCTGTACATTTAGAAATTTAACTTTCAACAATGATTTTAGAATACATAAATTTGGAATATTTTATAAATTCTTTTTTAATTCCCATATGTTTGTGTAGGGGTTATCAAATTAAAAAATTATAAATCTATCATATTACTGAAAGTTGTTTAATCTCAACAGAAAATTCTGTAAAGCCCACACTCCCCAAGTTTGAATCAACACTCATTTACTTTTAAATTCGTGAAAATCCTTCATGATTTGACTCAGTGACGTACTTCTTCCTGATTCCAATATATGTGCTGTATCTATATTAACGTAGAAAACCAGTAATATTAACATTTTTTTTCTACTTCTCTATATTTGTATAATATCTCGATACAAAATTCAAATGTTTTAGGCTTATTTTGCGAAATAGTTTAATAGATTATAAGCAGCAGTTTTTGAAGAAAAAAATGATCTCCCTTATTATCAAAATCAGCAGCATTTATGTCATCGTCCAAAAATAATTTTTTACATTATCATTCTAACGAGAAGATATTAGTTTTATCGTTTTATATGAAACTTGACTTAATCGATTTTCTACAAATCTTCACGCTTTGAGAACCCCTGACTAAGAAAACACGATTTTTACGATGGTGTCTGTCTGTCTGCCTATCTATAGTCTTTAGTCTGTTTTGTAGTCTGTCTGTAGTCTGTAGCCTGTAGGCAGGATAACTTTCGAGACTGATCAGATTGGATTGAGGTTTGGCACACTTTTTTAAAGCCTAAAAAGAAAGGACGAGTACTATCACCAGCCATTTTTGTCCAACAGTTATGGTTTTATCGATCGAAAATGCTTTTTCAACAAATAAAAAATTCCATTTTCCAGCAAAAGTATAGGAGATACTAACAATGTTTAAAAGCAAAATTCCTCATTCCAAAAAGATCTACAAATTTACTTAAAACTATTATTGGTAAGACGAATATTTTTTGTTTTAATTCTGATAACGGTTTTAAAAATCCGATTTATATTTTGAAGAAAAATTATGCTAAAACGAAAAAAAAAATTCAAAAGGAAAAATTATTCAACTCAAAAAGATGTACAAATTTACTTGAGACCATTCTTTCATAAGACTTATATTTTTAGTTTTCATCGTGATAACGCTTTTATAAAATCAAAAGTTCCATTTTACGGAAAAACTATGCAAGATATGAAAACAAAAATGTCAAAAAGGGAAATTAATCATCTCAAAAAGATCTACAAATTTTTCCGGTTAAACTATGCGACATTTAAATAATGTCCAAATAACAAATTGTTATATTTAAGGAGACCTACAAAATCGTCCTGAATCTTCTTCTGATACAAATCACGATTTTCCTTTTAAACCATGGAGAATAGACATAAGGAGACCAAAGCAGTGTAATCGAAAATGAGCAAATTTTTGTCGTATGAAAATAGTTACAATACTACTCGTTCCCACGTATGGCGCTGATGTGGCACGCGAATGCCAATGTTCACAACTATTGACATTTTGCAAAATTTATATCTGTGATATGTGAATGATATATAGATAAATTGTCACTTAATTAAAAAGATTGAAATAATATTATTCATCGCGAAACATCTTTTTTAAAGTGGGTATAATTGTAGTCATCCTGCAATGGACGAGGTAGGTACTTTTGAATTATTGCGCTAACGAATTACTATAACCCTCGCAGGTATAAAGATTTGAATAGAGAATAATTAACTTTTTTAGATTTCAACGTAAAAGTCAGAATTATTGTATTTTATAAACATGGGAGTTTTCACCAGTTTAAAATTCACTAAAGGTTTCCTTTAAAATTTAGGTTCATTGTATTCATAACCGGGTTTGTATTTTTGTTTGTACCTTGAGGTTAAATCAGGTTATATTTACACGGACCATAACGGCAGCCATCGATACGCGTACATCCGACAGAAAAATGCTCGCTTTTGGTGAAGTCAATGTACAGGACTTTGGGTTCCTTATGTCTATTCTCCATGTTTTAAACATTGAAACTGCTATTGTCAAATCGAAAATTTAAACTTTTAGTCGAACGACGCGAGATAGGGAACAGAAGCGTAAAAAAATTGTTACTTTTACAAAGACCAACAAAAGAGCTTTTTTTACAGGAAAATTTTATAATAACTAAAATGTTTATTATTACATATAATTTAGTATTTCCTTACATAAATATTCTTTACCTTAAATCCTTTACTATTTCGATTTACAAATAAATTAATTCTTTTATAAATAACCCTGTAACTAAAATACTACAGTACAAAGTCCATCTCTTCCTCATAGATTATGTTTCAACTTTATGTTAAAAATATCACCACATATTCATCAAGCACTTTCAAGTAGATTTTGATTCACCCTTGGCACGAACTTGACCCGAACTTCTTGCATAGGCCTGATTACCAAATCTTGCATAACAATAATTTCATGAGCCAAATCAATAGGTTCGAGGTTGAAATTATAGAGAACCTGAGCTACCAACACCTTTAATTCCAAGAGTGCAAATTTCTGACCTAAAATTTCATAAAATTTATATTACATTTTCGGAAAATTTCTGTAAAGAAAATACCTGAAAATGCATGATTTTAGAAATAGATTCAGTATCCATTAGAAAAATCTTTTTTGCATGTTCGTAATTGCCTTACCAATGCAGTTACGTGGACCACCACTGAAAGGTACATATGCATAAGGATGTCTGTTTCTCGAACTTTCCGGTAGAAATCTGTCTGGATCGTAAACTGTAGGATTGGGCCAGAAATGAGGATCCCTTTGTAGATCGTAAATATACACGTGAACATTCGCACCCGCTGGCACCAGATAATTTGCTGTAAAGTAAAGGGGAACTAGTACATGTATGTATGTATCGATAGTGATGCATATCGAGCGAACAATACGATAAGCAGCCGATCCGATCAATTTGCTCGTTCGATCTGCGCGAGCTTGCGATATTTTGCGATACTTGCGAAGGAAGTTTTTAATTACACAATTCCAAATGAATAAAACTTAATCAAAAAGATGTAGAATTACCAGAATTTTGATTTCCTTATCTACAATGGTTAATTTATTTCTTCTAGGGGTTACATTGACTGGAAATTTGTATGCTTGGGAGAAATGTCAAATTTAGGACCGAGTTCGATCGGGAGATAACAGATAAAGGAACGATCGATCACGAACGAGCAGCGAGAATTATCGGCTCGACATGCATCACTATGTATCGAGAGCGAAATGAAGGCGATTTTGCAAAAAATGTGCATGACACTTTTTGCGTGCAACCCTCTGAAGGTCGCCTTTATGTCCGTAGAGCAGGGGAAATTTTCTGAATTCTGTCCCCTGATGACGATGCATGCTTACTTCACCAACCGGCTGCGAAAAACTATTAATCTCGAAACAGCTGGCGTAAAAATTTATTGTTATGTTATTACTCGTTGCTGTCAGCGTTCTTTAATCGATCACTTTCCTTTTGCTCTACCGGCATATGAAGACCAACTTTCAGAGAATTTAGACAGAAAATATTGTATAAACCGTTTTCAGGTTTTAATTAATCATTACGCTGTAAAATTGATTCATACTTAATTGTAAGTCTTCGTGAATTACTCGAGTTATTGCTGGTACGCTTGGATACATTCGCAGAGATTCCTTAATACACCTGTCGAGGTAAAGTAATTTATTTACATCTGACATTCCCAGTTTTCCGCCGCATTCCTTCATCACTTCACACACTTCCTTCCTTACACGCTCCTGTGCAAAGAACAATTAATTAGTGCGAAAGTTGAGAGGGAAACACTGCCATGCCACAGCTGCTACGATGCAGGCCCTCAAAGTCTCCATGCATTTGCTTTCTTCAAAGTTTCGATGACTTTGGGTACGAAATATCAGTAGAAGTCAGCTGAGGATGCCACATTTTCCCTCAAAGCAGCTAAATATGTCATCATTGATGAGATGCATAGATTCACCATGCGTTTATGAGCGTCTCGTCATTGAATACAGATCTGTCCGTGTCGAGGGAAAATGTGGCGCCCCCAGCGTACGTGTGCTGGTTCTTTGTACCCAAAACTGTAAAAACTTTGTAACAAGCAGGTTCATGGACTATGGAGGCTTGGAGGGCCTGCTACAACGCGGACTCGTGGAGTTTACGCATTTCATTTAGGCTATACCATTCAATAGAATATTTATATTCCAGTATTTTAAAGCGCCCGCCAACTTTCTATTAGATGGCGCCGCCGAAACGCAGAGCGCAAGCTCTGTTAATCCGTAGTCTGGCTGCTCTGTGATAGGCAGCTGGAGGTAGGGAGGTAGAGTGATGGGAGAAGAACGGGACTATATAAACAGGAAAGAAAGCCACAGAGCATCAGAGATTCTTTAGCGGTCGAGGCGTGGACATCATAATCTATTTTTGCAATATGATATTTTAGTTTGCAAGAGCATTTAGAGATTTTAATATTAAAAAATTAGCTGTGTGTAATAGTACATTATGCAACAAGGGGCAAAAGTAGAAGATTCTTCATGCAGATGAGTTTACTGCCAGAACGAGAATATTGTTCCAGAGGGTGCGTTTACTGCTCGAGCGAAGCGAGGGTAGTGAGCACCCGAGGGAAAAATATTCTCGTAAGGGCAGTATAATCACCCAAGGGACAAATCTACGTTTGCCTCGTGTTGCATATAGTATTTTATTCCACTCTCGAACGAAAGCCCACTTTTTGGTCCTGAAAAGCGGGGTCCAAACAACTTCGTATTCCGCTAAATTTTACTTTTGCCCCGGTAATTTTACTTTTGCCCCGCAAAACTAGTTTTCAGGAAAAATATGCTACTTTCTCCCCGCTTATCAGGAGCAAAAGGTGGGTTTTTCAGTCGGTTGTGGAAGAAAATATTTTACCAAATTTGCAGAAACGTACCAACGTGAAAGTGTTTAGCCTACCTCTCTTTTACTTCATAGTTTACAGCTTTAGGCTTACCTGAATTTCTTTATGTTCAGCCAACAGTGCTAATAGAAAGCAAGCACCCATTGATGTAGTGTCGTGACCCTAAAAGATACCAAATATTTTTTAAAGTATTATTTTGCATTACATCAGCCAAAGTATCGAATATTACGCAGTTTTTTAAGTACTAGTGCCGCAAAAACTACATAATAGTGGAGTCTTTTTACAGCAGATTGTACAGAAAATAGGATGCAGTACACTCCCGGTATATGTCCTGTCTGTATGTTCCCGCACGTATTTCAACGCACACATTATCGTGTCTCCTACTTGGGTGACTGTGAGTGGGAGTAATCTTTTAGTGCTCAATTCTTAGAATTATTCACCCCCACAGCCCTATCAGGCGGATCGATACAAGGAGTGCACTGTATATAGCGCGGCACATACAGGGTGTTTTTTTTATCTTGAGACATCAAAATATCTCAAGAAATACGCATCCAACGAAAAAAATGTCCGTAATAAAAACTATATTTTCGAGGGAAAAAGCGTCTCCGTAAAAAATTACCCTACACCCCACCCCCTGGGGCCGGGAGGGGGGTAAGTTTAACATTTCAAATGGGAACCTATACTTTTTATTTCAGATTCTCCATTAAAAAATACATAAGTTTTATTCGAACAAAAATTTTCGAATTGCCCCAGGTGGCGATGCATTTGCAAAAAATGACATTGTTGACTATTTGGGGAATGCGCTTCCAAACGAATTATAAAAAAGACGTGTTGATTTTTTTGAGGAGAGCTATTCAACTGTAGTCAATTTAATTTTGAACACCCTCTCCACCCATCTGGGAAGGGTGTTAAAGTGAAGTAGAAAATTTAGAAAGCTCAACTTTATTTTTTAAACGCAAGCTTCTCATTTTGACTCCAGGCATGTGAGCAGTCAATTAACTACTTTTAGCGCTACCTAGGAGCAACGACGTAGGCGGTGAGTCCCCTCGCTTCTCACCATCGGGGTGCTTGTTTTCGGTGACTCCCCTCGCCTCTCACTCCAACATCGATGCACTTGTTGATCTGCGCTTGGAACGTTTGCATACAACTGCGGAGTGTGTCTAGTGTTATTTGGTTACAAGCATTCCTGATTCGCTGTTTCATGTTCTCCCGAGTTGATAGCACTTCTTGATAAACTATTATTATCATTATACCATTAAGCCATTTACCTTTCGGGGTAGGTGTAAATTGGTCGGTTGGAAAGTAGTAGTGTGTGGATGGGTATATAGGTATAGGGTAGATAGGTACATAGGTGTAAAGTATAGATATTTTTAATTGATCTAGAATTCTCGCGTTATTTATTTAAATGCCAAGTTCGTTCCGCAACACTGCTCCGAACCAGGTTGCTGATCAATCTCTCGAGCGATCACCCCACGTGAAAATCCTCACAAACTTGTTATGTGTGGTTCCCCACTTGGGCTCATTAGTACCCAAGGTCTTTGTTTCAGGCGTCATTCACTCTACTCACATTCTTTTTATAAGCTATTTGTCGCCACACTTTTCTGTCCTGGCATACTACTCTAGCTTCCTTCACGTCTATGCATTTTCTCATGCAAGCTCTCGTGTTTCTATGTCTTACCTTTATACACTTGTTTGGTCAGTCGTTCATCTTTCATTCTTTCAACATGTCCGAACCACCTTACTGATTTCTTTGTTGATTCTAATAACCCCACAAAATAAAAACCGGCGACATAAGTTCTGGTAATCTGGCAGGATAATTTACCGGACCTCCTCTACCGATCCACTGGCCGTTTAATTTCATCATTCAGTATTTCACATGCGATTGCCGAATAATGCGCTGGACAACCGTCATGTTGAAACCACATGTTCTGTGGCACTTCCAAGTTCCGGTCTTCAAGCAATGTTGGAAGTTCATTTTCCAAAAAGTTACGATACTTGTCATCGTTTAAATTATCATCAATAAAAAACGTACCGATAAGCTGGTCTCCAATTACTCTACACCAAACGTTCATGGACCAAGGACGCTGACGATCAACTTCGCGCAACCAGTGTGGGTTTTCTACACTCTAATAACGTGTGCTATGTCGATTAACCATGCCCAGGAGTCGCTTTTCCCCCTCAAAAATAAAAAGTTTTTATTACGGACATTTTTTTCGCTGAAGGCGTATTTCTTGACCTATTTCGATGTCTCAAGATAACAAAAATTATTCAATGCCTGCACTACTTCACACTCATCAAGAAGTCTCTATTTATGCGCCCTTGCCACACAAATAACTAATATTTTATTTTTCTTCTTTAGAATTTATTATTTATTACTCTATTACTTCAAAAACGAACGTGTCCACTTCTTCCCTTATTCCATCGTTATCGATAGAATCTTCGTTCGTTGAGGCAGTTATGAGAATGTCAAGCATAGCCAATCTTTGCTTCCGCCCTTGTAAACATGAAAACGAATGTATATTTTTTAAGAAATCAGAACAAAACAAAAAAAGGAATCGAATAATAATTCGAATGCATTGATAATTATAACTTTCAAATATATTATTTTAGAAAATATAGGATGCATACCAACGTTTGATTCACCTTGAAAATTGTCCTTTTTCGGCTGAGCGATTTTATTTTCCTTCGCTTTTTGTTCATGATACTGCTTTCGTTCAGCTATAATCTAAAAAATGCACGCAGACAATTTTATCTCATATATTATTCAAATGAAGTTATTTTATTTTAAGAACAAAAGCCTACTGTATTGGTCAACTGGTGAAGGTGTTTAAGAACTTTACGCTGTCGGAATCCAGTTGGAGTTAATTTAAAGATCCAATCAAAATGTAACCAAGGTCTTATCATTCTGCCGAAATTTAAATAATTTATAGTTAAAGAATTTCATGCCAGAGTCACAAATTCAAAATATTTAAAAAATAATAAGTTATGATTTATGAAAATAAGACAACATAAATAAACAACTATCGCTAGAAATTAATTTGCGAAATTATTGAGTTCTTTTTACCTATGAATAACATGGGTTCCCATTTCCAAAACAGCATTTCTGTAACCATCTTCATTTTCATCTTCAGCCAATTCTGTGCCCATTGCTGTTTCTGAAATAGCCATATTAAATTAACATTTGCAACGTTGTCAACCAAAAATAACGTTTTACAGTTGCTATTACTTTAAAAAATTTGTAACGTGCCGACGTCACCACTACGCTTACAAAATCAGTATCGCGTTACCGTTACTGGAAAAGTAACTTTACTATCCCAGATAGCACAACAAACTCCGTAAACATTTCTTGAGACTTGCGATGTAAGGTTGGGAATATTGCATTGAAAGGTTAGGGCAAGGTTCGGTCAATCAAGAAAATGTGGCAAGTTTCAGGACAGTTTGGAAGCTTTATTTAACTTAATTCGATGCGCAGTAGTTTACTACGGGACTTAGGGCTGCGCAGTAGTTTTTTTACCCTCCTAGATTATCATTAGACATATGCATCATGATTATTTCCCATATTTATAAAAAAAAGTGAAACCAACAAATAATAAAAATCTTTATTTATTTTTTAGTTTTCCTTTTTTTATAAATATGGATAATAATCATGATATGTCCCTGCCGAAAGTGAACGGATTGAAACCTCATCCGTTTTAATCCGTCATCTATTCACAAGTATCCCTTTGAATACTTTTTCATATTCTTCAATCCATTTGTATCCGTTGGATATCCATCTATCCGCTTGAATAATAATCTTATCCAGTGTAACTATCCATTTTAATCCTTCTGTATCCATCTTTGTGGATTACTATCCATTTTTATACATATATGTTTCAATCCTTAATTTTTTATCCGTGATTCAATCCTTATCTATCCGCAAAATACTTAGCTTTGATCTCATCACCTATCATGGATTAAAAATTTATCCGTTTTATTGAATTCTTATCCTCTTTAATCCTTTCTGTAAAAAATGTATTCTTTCACCGTTCTAATCCAAGAATCTCTATCCGCAACCCTATCCTCGTCTATCGGAGACCCAATTTGACATTCGTTAATATCTATCACGGATACGATACTCATCCGTGCCAATCATTACCTATCCTCTTTAATCCGTTCTCCACAAAACATATTGCTTATCCGTTCATATCCATAATTTCCTATCCGTCACCCTATCCTTTCCTATCCGCGACCTACTTTTACATTCCTTGTTAACTTTCACGGATAGAATACTTATCTGTGCCAATCAAAACTTATCCTCTATAATATTTTCTCCGTGGAAAGAATCGGCTATCCATAATTTTCTATCTGTCACGTTATCCTTGTATATTCGCGACCTACTTTGATTTTTCTCGTTATACTACACAGATAGAATATGAATACGTGCCAATCATTACTTATTCGCTTTAATCCGATCCCCACAATATAAATTAGAAAAAATATGGATTGAAACGGGTGAGCAATATATTTATAGTTTCTATCCATTTCAATCCATTATTTTCTATCCGGCAACCTATTCTCTTCTATCCGCAAACTACATAGACTTTCCTTGTTAACTATTACGGATAGAATACTTATCCATGCCAGTCAATATTTATCCTCATGAATCTTTTCTCCACAGAAAGAATTGGCTATCCGTTCTAATATATAATTTTCTATCCGCCACCCTGTCTTTTGCTATCCGCGAGCTATTTTGATTTTTCTCGTTATGTTACACACATAGAATCTTAATCCGTGCCAATCATTTTTTATCGTCTTCAATCCTTTCACCATAATATGTATTGCTTATCTGCACAAATCGATGATTTTCTATCCATCACCGTATTCCTTTCTATCCGCGTACTACTTTGATTTTATCTCGCAATAAAACGGAACTGAGCATGCGCCGATTGGTTAGGAATAGGTGAGGCTATTTTAGTTAATTGTATATATAAGTGCAGCAATTCAGATTTCTCCCGCATAGAAACGGTTTTTATAAAGCCTTAATTTCGCACATCTCCAGAATGTTAATTTCCCATCATCACTGTGAAGGACATTTTTTTTATTTCAAGATGCCGTCAGATCGAATCGGCTTACATAATTTAAACAAAAAATTCGATATGATAGTCAATTTTTTTCCGCGTTTGAATGAGTAATTTTCTTGTTATTAATGATAAGTAAAAATATTGTAAAATCAGTTATAGTTATAACACTATTTGTATATTTATCTTAATATTTCAGATTTAGAGAGCTACGAAAATTCATATAAATTTATGAGAATAAATCAGGAAAAGTCATTAAATTTGAATTCGTTGATTCCCCCTCCCATTATTTTCTGTAACAGAGTTCATCTGAGATTGTTTACGTCGCAGCAATAATAATCCAGCCACTTGTAAGACTTATGTATGCACTGAGAGGTCTAGACGGCATATTTGACTTAAAATCTTGAGAAAGGCCTCCTGATTATAAATATCCAGGGTACAAAATTTTGGAAAATTCTACCTCAGTGGGTGTTGCGGATATTTTCCCTCTTTAAATTTCACTATTCAATAGAAGCAACTTATCTACCTTTATCAAAAAATGAAAAACACTCTACACCACCGGCTTCTACCCTATCTGCGATTAATTCTCAATTTTTTTTTCTCGATATACCTTTCGCCTCCACCATCTCAAAACTCGTCGTCTGAGTAGTTCTTTCGATACCATTTTTTCCATCACATACATTTTTCGAAAAGTCTTGTATTGGTTCAAACTGTCCACAACAAATTTTACAGAATTTTTTTCATAAATACTGTATATGTTTGAAAAGATTTGCTTAAACAATTACCGGCTAACTTTTCGAAAAAGAACCTGGATATTCATAATCAGGGGGCCTTTCTCGACATTTTGAGCCAAAGTTTGCCACTAGACCTCTCAGTGCATATAGACGTGTTAGTGGCGACTGGATTATAACTGATATTTTTCGTGTGGGTTTGTTGCGTAATGTGCACAACTGCATGATACATCTGATTTAGTACGCTGCATGCTCGATCTTGGATTGTAATTATATTGAAGACTTCACGTGATCAGTATCTGAAAAGTTGAAGCACGTAATCAGACGCACGAAGGTGTTACGGCATATCAACTGGGGACTTTATATTAATTTGTCTTTCATTTGTAGAATTGTGGTAGAAATGGTGAACATTTTTTGTTTAATTCGGAAAAATTGCTTGTTCACCTGATTTCAAAATAATGAAGATTCAATAAGATGAAAGTTTAGACTTTATCTAATTATTAATATTGTAGTTTCGATTTCTTGAAATTGAAAAGCTTTACATTTATAACATCGGCAAGCTCAGACTCATTGTCTACTTTTCACTTTTTTCAAACCAAAAATAAAAACGTGGTGGCTATTTCGACCGGAAATCCTAACCTCATGTCGCCAATATACAGGGTGTTTTTTTTAACTTGAGACAACGAAATATCTCAAAAAATAC
>CAKNWT010132710.1:1595-13834 GCA_932066315.1 Andricus coriarius
CTTGCTCCTTCGACAGGGACTGTTTTTCTACATTCCTGTGAAAACTTCCGTGCATTTTCTTGCCGAATAGCTCTTGATGCAATTTTTGAAATTCTGCTTTTTTATTTGGCTTTCTCGTGATTCTTGACCATTTTTAGGAGAAGATCTCTGCCATTGGCTACGATATAAGCTGTACTCAGAACGATTCGGTTATGAAGACACTGGAGATTCAAAAGTCCACGTCCGCCTTGACGGCGTGAAATGTATAATCGCGGATCTGAGCAATTGATATGGAAGGTTTTAAGCAGATGCATGATCTTACTTGTGGTGACATCAAGGGCCTGAAGTTCGTTCTTCGTCCATTGAATCACACCAAACGAGTAGAGTCGAACCGAAACGGCAAGCATGTTAGTCGCAGATATCTTGTTCAACGCTGACAGATTGGAAGACCAAATATGTCGAAGAAGATGCATGTATCTGCTTCGGAGAGACTCCTTTACTGATATTACGTCCTGAATGCGGCTTCGAAGCACGCCCAGGTATGTATAGGTCTCTCCAGTCTTAAGGTGTCTAATAACACTTATATCCACAAGCTCAGGGTCCTCGGGAACGCCAACAATCTTTCCGTTCTTCATATGCATTTCGGCACATTTATCCAATCCAAAGTCCATCTCAATCTCTCCTGTGTACTTCTGGACGATATTTATGGCAGTTTGAAGTTTGCCTTTACCAGAGGCATAGAGCTTCAGGTCATCCATATAAAATACATGCGTGACCTTGTTTTCGCGCTGGTTAGTGTCGCCACAGAGGTATCCAGAAAAATTTCGCAGTGCGAGAGATAGAGGCAGAAGCGTGATACAAAAAAGCAAAGGGCTCATGGTATCGCCCAGATAAACGCCCCTCTGGAAGGTGACGTTGTTTGTTGTCACACAATAATTTCCAGATGAGATAGTAAATCTAGTTTTCCAAAGAGGCATCAATCTTTCTATGCATCTCACTATGTGTGGATGCAGCTTCAAGCTTTCCAACAGACATATGATAAGTCTATGAGAGGTCGAATCGAATGCTTTCCGCTAGTCAATCCAGGCCATTGACAGGACGCGTTGATGGGCTGCAGCGTCTTTACAGACACACCTGTCAATTAGCAGGTTCTCTCGACAGCCTGCTACACCTTTTTTCGAGCCAAGTTGTTCGTACATCTCACACCACACAGGCTCAATTCGCCGAACAATCCTGTTATTTAGGACAGCTGTAAAGATCTTTTACAGTGTGTTCAAACAAGTTATTGGACTGTAATCCTCTGGGTTGGAAAAGTTGCCTTTTTTCGGTAGGAGTATAGTGCGTCCTAGCACCAGCAACTGCGGAATGGGCGTCTCCCGCTTTAAATACCAGGTGAATGTGCGGGCCAAATGTTGGTGTGTAGAAGATAACTTCTTCCACCAGAGGTTCTTGATACAATCTGGTCCAGCACCGGAAAATTTCTTCGTGCCTCTAAGTGCTTGTTTCACCTTTTCGGCAGTGACTTATGGACAGTCCTCCTCAGATTATACGAGGTTGTCGCAAAATTCCTTGGAGCGATTGATATTGTCAGTATCTTCTTTCAACTTTAGTGTTTTCGGGATCTTGTACACCGCTCTCCAAAAAGTCTCTACCACGTTGGGCTTGGGTAGATTTTTGACAGAAGCAGGGTGATCACTGAACGGGCGAGATGGGTCAACGAGAAAGATTTGATTCTCCCTTATCCATCTCTCCCTCTTTTGTATTCTACTCCTTGCGTCAGATAACACCCGTATTTCGTCAACAATATGCTGCTTGATTGTCAGCACCTTTGACTTATTTAGTGTGTGATTCAAGATCCTCAGTTCTTGGGCGAACTTTCGTACCATTTCCGTAAACGGTGTACCAGATGTTATGTAGTCAATCAGACATTGAACACGGGATGCATTCTGCCTTGCCCATCCAATCTTCTTGTTCAGTTGATGCAAGCGTCTTTTAGTCTTTTGATCCATTGTCGGTTTGAGCTTCCGATTTGAATCAGCCAAAGCTTTCGCAGCACCATAAACTGACCCTCTATCCGCAACTTGAGGACGCATTCGGTGGCTTTGTCATAGGCGCTTCAGTTCAGCAACTGACATCCAAAAATGACACCGGCTCCCAGTAGGACCGCGGTAAATCACACGTTTATAAGTTTAAGTATTGTTTTAATAAACGTTTTAGAAATATTTTACTATTGAAAAGTAATTTACTGTTCCGGAAAATAATTTTTGCATTAGTATCCAATATTAAATACTAATTGCCACACGAATTTTTAAGAAGAAATAATATTTTTAGTATACTTTTTAGTAAAACATAAATGCGCAGTGGTTATTCCAAGAAGGAGTAATGTTATAATCAATCCCATTTTTTGGGTAACATAGCCCTAATAACCTAATTATAAACAGAAAGCTATTGCGCATGCTCCATTTCAATAGTATCGATACTTTAAATACTGCCGATCCGATCCGAGTTCATAAATCGGATCAAAAAGGATCGATGCCAAAGTATCGATACTAAAGGAGAGATACTTTTTCTCAGGATCGCTCATCACTAGTTCGAATTACTCTTGTGTTAGCTAAATGTGAAAGGAAAGCATCTTAATTTTCCTATTTTTCAAAGCAAAGTAGAACGGGGTGCCGACGACTGGTGCAAATGGCATACACTGGTGCTCTTACTAAATGTAACAAAAAAAAAAGATAGACTGTTTTCCAAAAATTCATTTTCCTTTTTTCCCAAATTATCTTGTCCCAGCTGTTTAGATATAGTTTCGAATTTCGGCGTTTTAAATCTCTAATTTTTCAATTATTTACATTTTTTAAATATTTCACTGTAAAAGACACCAAGAAAGAACAATTTTGTTTTAATTTGATAGGCTCTGAAATTGCGTAAAAAATTGGCATTCAGTAGGAAAATACTAAAATTACGAAAGAACGCATCTTTCCAAATATATTTTCTAATTTGAAGAACAAAAGCATTTATGAATTTATTCCAAATTAATCATACTATTCAGGATCCTCATGCGATGCTTTTTCACGTAGTTCTGTTTTAGATGATAAAAATATCCTATTACATATTAATTCAATTTGTGAATTCTATCAAAAATATTGTGTTATTGCAAAAAATATTTATATGAAACTAGCGGGAGTAATATTAAACATCACTGCTGACTTTGAAACGTGGTTACTCGTTCAAAAATGGAGCGAGAAATTTTCTTGAATAATCGTTGGATAATTTATTAAATTCCGCTTCTATTGACGTCCAATAGAGATATATTTGACTTTTAAAAAAAAAATCTCGAGATACGAACAAAAGTGTTAATTTTTCAAGTTTTATCCGAGAAACTCTTGCCTTTTTTTAAATTTGCACGTGGTCTATTCTCGTCAAAAAGTCAGAAATGTCTCTATTAGACGTCAATAGGTGCGGAATTTAATAGGCCTTAAATAGTTTATTAAATTTTGCTTTGCACGACTTTTAATATGGTAGTTATATTTTTGACGTTTTGGAAACAATATATTACCTGAGAAGTCATTACGAAACGTATAGAAAAATCTGAGATAGACAGGACGTAATCTTTGAAATCTTGCCTTTAATTTAAGGCAACAAAATTAAGAATATATTTATGGGCGAACACGTTTGAACATTTTTATCTGTATCTCGAGAACCCTTTAACATTTCTTGAGTCTTGTTTGGCTTAAATTAAATATAACATTTGAAACCCTGTTTGGTATAAATTTAGGATTTTTTCTACAAATTTCCTGGGTCATGCTAAAAGTTCAAATCGACGTACAAATTTCGAGAAATTCTTACATTTTTTTAATCTTCTCACGCTGTATGTTCTCTTCAGTAGTTTTTAAAAAAGGTTCCTCAGTCCTTTTTTTAAACAAGTAATCACGCTTCGAAGGGAGCAGTGATTTTTTATTCTTATTACTTTAATACATTTAAATACTACATTTTAGGGTACGCAATTTCAAAAACCTAATTTTTTCACTGAAAGAGGAATAAAATTCGAGAATGTTGGATATTTGAAGAAAACACACTTTGGACAAAAAGTAGACTTAGCACCGTTTATCTTTCTTTGCTTCAATAGGGTTGTTTCCAAAGTCAGATATCACTTTTCCAATGAATGGATCTTATAGTTTATAAAATTCTAATTTTAAAAACACCCATAAAATATTTTTTACGTATTGTTTACTATTCTTAATTTAATGTTGAAATATGAATTTTCTATCACGATTTCGATTGGAGGGCCCCTCTGACGTCAAAGGGGTCGGATTTTCCACCAATCACAGCTTATGTGTCAGTGATTCTCAAATATCTTTTTCTGTGCCGATGTTTTGTTTTGGTTATCTGCACGTCGAAAATAGAAGTCTCAAAATATTGCCACAAATGTCAAAGGATGGTTTCGTAAAAGCCAATAGCAGAAATTTCCCGAAAATAGATATATTTATGGTGATTGTGATTTCGCAAGTGCAGAAATATGAGGAGTGGAAATGAAACTGTTAGGTGACATAACCTCTTTATCATAAATTTCATTAGTTTCCATTTTCCATCAAAGCCACATCGTCACATTGATAATTATGAGATCCTCTGAGTCACGTGACACCCACGTGACACCAACTTGAATAAGTGTTTTCCCGCCTTCAATTTTTAATAATTTTTTTCTGTTGAACAACTCAACAGAAAAAAATTTTTGAACGCACATTGAGTTTAGATTAAAATTATCTATTAAAAAATTATTTTATCTAAAATTGTGAAACAACCCTATTAGCAACTTGGATGTTTTAATGTTTGTGAAAATATATATTTTTTAACATTATATTAAAGCTATTTCAAATGCAAAAAGTTTATCATATATTCTAAGTTCTTACTTTAGAATTTGAGAATTTTTTAAACTATTTGTTGAAAATAGTTGAAATTGAAACATTCAAATTTTATGGTTTCACATTAAAGTGGTAAAATTGTATAATTTTAAATTAAAAACAATTGTAAAGGACATAGTGATTTAATCTTTTGAAATAAAAATCGTTCCAAATCGAATAATTTCTTACTCAAATATTGAAAATGCGAGAGTCTCAAATTTATAGATGATTTATCTATCATTTGATTTATAAAATCGGTGGGCCCGAGTTTATTCCGATTGCTTACGGATAGATAAAAAGTAAAGTTGTAAAAATTTTCATTTTGTCACTTCGTTTGTTAAAATAGAATTAAAATAATTTTTTTTTTCAATCGGCTGTGATAATTTACTCCGACTGTTTAGGAAACATAAAAAATAAAGCTATAATAATTGCCATTTTTCACTTTATTTATTAAAACAGAATTACAATTATTTTTTTTAATCAGCTGTGACATTTCTCTTTAGAATTTAGTCCAGAGTATTTGAAAAAAAAATTAAAATCGATTAAGAATTGTCGGCTCTACTATCGTTGTTGTACGTCAATGAGCCTGAAACGAATATGCCAAAAAAATCGTCTTCGTCTTTCTTGGAAGCACATGCTGAGGAAAGACGAGGACGTTCGCATGAAAAAAGGCACCCCGCTGGATCGTTCACTCATTGAGCTACCATTTTTTCTTCACATACCTTTTTAACGTCAAACAAATTTTCCCGTTTTCCCTCACTATGCGGCCCCTGAATTATAATTCTTACGTTTTTAGAGAAATGTGGCGGTCATTAGGGGACGTGGCCTAAAACAAAATGGCGGTCCTTAGGGGTCGTGACATACAAGCAAAATGGCGGTTATTCTAATTGATTGAATACATTATTCCGAGTTGGAAAAGGGGAGGGACCACACATGATTCCATCGAATGGATGATTGCAAGTTTTAAATCGGGGAGGGGCCCACCCCCTCCCATAAAATGGGTGTATCAAAGCTTTAAAAGGAGAGGGGACCTCGCCCCCTACCTGTGAGAACTTGTGATAAATCATTAATGGACATGTTTCGCCTCGAAAGGGGGAGCCCCCCACTCCCCTCCCTGTTAGTCCAAGAGTAGAGGATGTAAACTATCGAGTTGGAAAAGGCGAGAACTAATTATAACACAAATTAATTATCCTAATCTTATTTTCTATTAAGGTTGAAAAATGAGTATTAAAATAACAACAAGGCTACAATTACTTAAAAGGTATGTATAATATTCAATTTACTAATTAAAACTTAAAATTATCCTAAACTATTTCAAGTGAAAGGTAGTAAATATACACATTGTTTTTAATTATAATTCTATATTTGTTTTTATTAACATTCCAAAAAAATACATTTAATTATTTGCGTGTAGAAAAAATGAGTTCAGCCTCGCCAACAATGTATGAAATTAAGATGGTTGTCAGTTCCGTAAAAACGATATGAAAATACAATACGAGGAATTGCTTTTCAAGTTTAGTTTGTATCTGGCTTTTGAAGTTTGCAGATTTAAACTTAATTATCTGACGGATCAATTCCTCATTCGGTTGGTTTATATTGTTCGAGACTAAATAATTGACAATCGTTTCAATTAAAAAATCTTTAAATGCTTCTACGTTTTTCAATAATTGTTGGATCCTCATGAAGCTTTCATCGACACACACACAATAACATTTTTCAGTCCTTCGAAACTAGACTTCTGAAGAACTATTTCAGGAGTATATAGTTTTTTCTGCTTGGTGTCTACCTCGACCTGCCGCGTCTCATTGTTAGTCTCGTCGTTGCGTTCCTTGCCGTATCTAAGAAGTATCACTTTGTTACCGTGAGCGGTCGTAAGCACGAGCGTGTATATGTCCCATTTAATGGTTTGCAGGTATGTATAAAGGTGAATTGCCGAAACAGAAGTATGATTCTATTATATCCAAGTGTTGTTGGGGTTTTGCCCAAGTGGTCGAGTCGAAGGTAATTCCGCTACCTGAACTGTTAATAATTTGAATGACTGATTGAAATTTTCCATGCAGTTTAACCTCAAGTCCAATTACAATAGTCTTGGAAAATGAATGATTAAGTCCGTAAACAGTTGACAGAATCATTTGTTGTGTGCTTCTCTTTGTGAAATTTGTAGACATCATGGCCAATCGTTTAAAAGCAGCCTTAGTGAGTGTTTGTTTAAGAGGTGTTGAATTGGGCTTGATCCTTTTTATTTTTGGTGTTTCAGCAGTTTTATTAGGCTGCGTGTCAGACGAAACTTGGGTAGCTTGAGTTGCCGTGGACTTTGAAAACTCAAAGACCTGCGCAGGTTTAACCTCTGTTAAATCGATGTTAACTTGCGACATAGTGGCTCATTTAGATATAAATGCTCAACTGATTCAAAGAGATTCCACACATTGTTTTATATATGTGAAAGATTTGAGGAGTGGGGATAGCATGCTTTGTTGAGTGGGGAGGATCATATTTGGCGAGGGTGGGAATAACCGTTAGGTCACACATGCAAAGAAAGTATATAACACCGTATTTTTTATAAATTACACAATAGACCAGGTGTTCCATTGAAATCATACAACAGAATACATATATCGTGAAAATCCGATGAAAGAATTTGTGGTGTATGTAAATCAGACAAAAGAATTCGTAGTTTCCAAGAAAATCACACAAAAGAACACGTGTGTACTATAAATCATACATATTTTTATTTTCAGGGAATTCCACAAAAGATTTTGAACACATGCAACCTATAAATCACGCATGATAATATGTTCTTCTAGAAAGTTAACAAAAGTATGTATGTCTTACACCTGCACTCATAAATCACACATGAGACTTCGTATTTTTTGAAAATTCCAATTTTCCAGGAATTTCACAAAAGAATATGTATCTCAGACCTGCATCCATAATTCACACATGACGTTTTGTATTTCCCAGGAACATCACAAAAGAATATGTGGCTCTCACCTGCATCTGTAAATCACACACGACATTGTATTTTTTTCAGAAACTTCACAAAAGAATATGTGGCCCACGCCTGCACCCATAAATCACACATGAGAGTCCGTATTTTCCAGAAATTCCGTTTTTCCACAAATTTCACAAAAGAATATGTGACTTACATCGGCATTCATAACTCACACATGACATTCCGTATTTCCCCAAAATTCCAAAAAAGAATATGTGCTGAACACCTGCATACCATAAATTACACATAAGAATCTGCGTTTTCCAAAAATTACATAAAGGTCCACATGGTTCAAAACCATAGACTGAGTAGGTTTCATTCAGTGTATAAAGCAGTTAAATAACAAAAGCACATGATTTTAGAAAGTAACCAATTTTAATGTAAAGTAATAAATTACCCAGGTGGTTATAGAAACAATGCGGTGAAAAAATGCTGAAAAAAATCTTGAAGAAGATACTAAAATTTTTCGTTGTAAATGGAAAGTGATTATTGCAAACGCGTGTACAATGCTTTGGGATCCAAGTTACAATGCAATTATTAAAAATTTTATTAGGATCACTCATGAAAAGCAAGAAAAAATAATGGGTCTTCGAACTCATTGTATTTTAAATTCACTTCATGTAAAAGCGGAAGTACCTGCTGTGAACATTTAGCTACACGATAAAATGTAGACTAAAGCAGTTTTTTTTACTTTGTCTTGTACCTGTTGAAAAAGGTAGAGCTTTTGGAGACTATAAGTTACACCTGACACAATTGAAGATTGCAGGATATTTATAGATTGAAAAAACCGTGTGCAACTCTTGCTTCCTAAAATTGACGTAGACTAGACAAAAACATAGAAAATTTCCTATGAAAAGTTGGACCACCTCGTAAACACTATCGATGAACGAATTTCAAAAGCCCACCGGGCACCACCATAAAAACAGTATAGTAAAGCAGGTACCGATGCCTCACTGCCCTAAGAATTCAACCTCTTTCGAGTCGGTCTCGTAGATGCAGTGGACAAGTTTCGAAACTACGGTGGTGAAACACAAAAGTAGGATGTAGAAGGGATAGATATTTTCTGTTCTTAAATACTGACTCTTCGATTTTCAGAGATCACTTTTCGCTCAATCATCTTGATTGAAGTATGTGGTAATTTTTTAACCTCCAAAAATTTAAATAATAATAATGATGAAAATCGAGCAACTAGTGTCTAGCTTGATGGCTATTGCTTATCGTCTAAGAGATGAGGAGTGTTTATTATATCTACAGAATATTCTGGCGACATGTGATCCTGATGCGATATTCCTGATATCTTATCTATTAGTGTCTAATAGTGCGCTACGCTTAGCATACAGCATGTTCCTGGAGCGAAGTGCTCAGTTAGCGAGTGATCTTTTAGGTATCCCTGGCGGACCGGCCGAACGCTAGAATTACGCTACAGCGTAATGCTAAAGTAATGCTAAAGTAATATGGCATTATAATTATTAAAAGAAGCAAAATAAATATATAGACTGTTGTAATTATAATAATACGTTAAATTTACGTTAAATGATCATGCCGTAATTGCAACAAGTTGCTTTTTCAGCGTTAAAAAATAAAAAAACAAAGTGGCTGTCATTAAAGTCGGGCCCCTGAATGTTGGCGACCCGTTTGCAGCCGCTGTTAGCAGACTACAATGATAGCCACATTATTTTTTCATTTTTTAACGCTGAAAAAGAAACTTGTTGCAATTACGGCATGACCATTTAGCGTAAATTTTAACGTATTATTATAATTCCAACAGTTTACATATTTATTTTGTTTCTTTTATTAATTATAATGCCATATTACTTTAGCATTACTTTAGCATTACTTTAGTGTTACGCTGTAGCGTAATGCTTGCGTTCGGCCGGTCCGCCAGGGATGGGTTTCTCAAAATACTTATCAAACTTTTTGACGTGTTTGTGTGATAGTGTTTCTACAAATTTTATTTATTTTTTTATTTTGTCGTTCATGCAGCGGATTTAACGCCTCCACAAATATCACTCAATCCTGCAGACTACTCGCCTGCAAAATGAGGATCGGGTGGAAATGCCAGCTTGTGAGCCTTGGCCCAAGCATGAGGAGGTTCGTCAAAACGAGCCTGTGGATGAAGATGAGCCACCCATGCGTTGGAGAGGGTATGAGGAGCAAGACCATATGCACGAGCATGCTGACGCTTCATCAACGAGGAGTGTGATATTCTCCGCATCTACGGTTGAGATAGAAGGTAAGCTTTTAAATAAAGTTTCCACAAATATTTTTAAGATTTTACAATAATGATTTTTTCAAAAATATGTCAAAGATTTCTCAAGATTTCCAAAATGTACAAAGTTTTAAAAATATTTCAATGATTTCCTAAAAAATTGCATAGACACTTCAAATATTTTTCAAACAAAAGTTATGTTTCTTTTTCGCTACAAAAATAAAGTAAAATATTTTACATTTAATTTAGCGAAGTTATTCATTCACTTCTTGTATTTTTAAAAAGCATAAAGACTTAAACATTTTTACGATAATCCATGTTCAAAATTATCTGCTTAAAAAATGAATGAATAACTTCCCTGCTTGAAATGACGGATAGGATCCTATAGAGTCAGATAGGAAGCCGGATAAATGTGCAAATAGCCCAGGTCGGATTTTATTCCGTCTCTATATGGATCTCTTTCGGTTCGTAAAATCCTATACGGAAAACTAGCGGCTCTATCCGGATTTTAATCGGAAGCCGAAATCTGAATTATTTGCCCGACGGAATTTTATGCGGCCCTATCAGGAACTATGCCGGAACTTACATTAGAAGACTGTTTTCGTTCAAGTCTAAATACGGGTTTTCATCTGGATCTATCTGGCTTTGAAGCGAAAGTCGGAAGCAGGAAACTGAATTAATTGCCCGACAAAATCTTATGCGGCCCTATCAGCCCTGCTTGAAATAACAGATAGGATCCGATAGAGACGAATAGGATTCGGAATTTCTTCGCATCTGTCTGGATTCTTATACGGTATTTGTGTCTGGTTTTAAATCTGGTTCTATGCGGAACTTGGTCGGTGCATACAAAATTTTCTATCTGGGTTTTTATCCGGTTGTATACGAAATACTTTTGGTGTCCAGTAAAGCCCTATACGGTTTTCATCGGATTCTATCCGGATAGATATACGGTTTTTGTGTCCAACTTTTAATACGGTTCAAAACGGAACTTAGTCGGTGTATACAATTTTTTCTATCTGGTTTTTTATCCGGTTCAATGCGAAATATTTTCGGTGTCCAGTAAAAACCTATGCGGTTTTCATTTGATTCTATCCGGATACTTATATGGTATTTGTGTCTGGTTTTTTTATCCGGCTCTATGCGGAATATTTCCGCGGACCGTATTGCCCTATCCATTACAGCAGCTTGAAACAGATAAATAAATTTGAAAAAAAAATTCTTTTATATATAATAATTGCACTTGATTTATTTTTAAAATCACGCAATTGCAGACACGGTCACTTACAACCATAATCGCATGCACAACGCTATGAAAAAATCGCTCCTGCTGGGGATTCGAATCCTACCTAAACTACCTAGATCTGAACCACACGATCTAGCTAATTACGCTAATGTATCGATTGGATTTTGTCGACAAAATCTCAGCCAAGCTTTTTCGCTGAAAAGCCAGGGCTAACGGAGGAATATTTTTTCGTTGTACACAATTTACATGAATAGGTGGTTTTAAAAATGCGTAATAATAATAATAATATTAAAATTTAATCAATTTAATTTTTAATACTTAAATGTATAATTTAAATATTCATTTAATTTGTGAATTCTGTTCAAACTGTAAAGCTCCAAAATTTAAAGTATTTATCACTTTCAGATGTATTATAAGTAAAAAATATTTAAATTTTAGTACGATTTTCCAGCATAAAAAAATAATAAAAAAAATAATAATTTCAGTTGAAAACTAACTTTAAAGTTGAACTTGAACATCAAATCGAAGACTAGCTGAAATTAGAAGTCTTCAAATTGAAAATTTTTAAATAATAAAGCTTTTATAAAATTTAGCAAAAAGCTAGTAATTATTGATACATTTTTATCAAATACACGCAGAAAAAAGAAATGTTTTATTCACTTATCAAGAAATGTAACGTGTTTCTTATAACCGAAACAGTAAAAACTGCACTTAATGAGGGTGTGAACATGTCAAAATCACTTAGCATTTCGTAAGTGTCACAGTGAAATTAAGGTGAATTAAGCGGCAATCCTTTAGTAAATCAAACCTCTATTCCCTGGTATTAAATACTGTAAGACATGTGAAATTCACTGAACCGAGATTACAATAGTGGTGCAGTGAACATTACAGAAGGATCGGTACATGCTACCGATCCGATCC
>CAKNWT010132719.1:1401-16081 GCA_932066315.1 Andricus coriarius
GGGGGGGGGGGGGAGATTAGTAGTGACGCTTGAATGTTAATTTACAGTTAAAATTATTACATGATGAGATTCACAACATAGCATCATCCGTATTACAATGTATTTGGAATACTACTCTGGTACAAGAACGCATAACTTCGTCGCAGGCCTTCTGTAGGTACCGGTAGCAGTTCGGACATCAGCTACTCACACTTGCCCATCTCGTCTTGGATGAATTGCGATAATATTTCCTTTCGCCTAGTGATTCCTAGGAGTATTCGCGTCCCAAATCGTCACGACGTCACCTACTTGTAGATTCCTCTGCTTGGTAAACCATTTCGTCCTCCGGTTGATAGTCGGACGGTACTCTCGGACCAACCTTTTCCATATCTAATCTAGTAGTCTTTGAGACTTCCTTAATTTTGTTCTTAAGATCAAATCGCTGTCGTCAAACATTCCTGGGGCTGACTCGACCTGGTGTACACTTTCGAATGGTAATAAAAAGTGGCTTGGGGTTAAGCTCTCCGGTGAACTTGGATCGTCTGAGATGTAAGTCAGTGGACGACTGTTCACTGAGTAATCTGTTTCTGCGAAAATAGTTCTAAGTACTTCATCCTTGGGTGCTCCCAGCTTCCTCCCGTATGAGGAGTTTGGGAGGATTAAAGTGCCATTCTATCCCTTCAGTTGCTGTTTTCCTCATGATCTCATCCTGGTTGAAAGCTGACAAGGCTTCTCTTAGTTCCCGAGCTGCCCCTACGAAATTACGTCCATTGTCCGAATATATTCTGGCAGGCTTTCCTGTGCGAGCGATCATGCTTCTCAGCGCCAAATTTGCTGAGTCTCTCGACAGTGTCCAGGCTATCTCCAGTTGTACGGCACGTACTGCCAGGCAGGTGAATAGTACTCCGTACCGTTTCTCTCTACGTTGGCCTACGGTGACATATAAGGGGCCGAAGTAGTCTAGTCCAACGTTGGTGAATGGTCGTAGTCCGTCTTTCACTCTGACATCTGGTAGTTGGCCCAAATCTGGAACTTGCGGTGGAGCACGTCGAATAATGCACTTCCGACAGCGATTCCAGGCACCTTTGACTGCTGTTCGAATTTTGAGGATCCAAAATTGCTTTCTCAAATCATTAACTACCCTTTCTCTACCCAAGTGGTTGGCTTTACAATGGTAGTGATCAATCAGCATCTGCACGATGTGGTTACGTCCGTCGAGGATGATCGGCTCCCTTTCCGCCAGGCTGATTCCACTCGATTCCTGAATGCGGCCTCGCATTCTCACAAATCCGTCTGGTACAACTGTTGGTGATAAAGATAGTAATCTCGATGATTTATCTAGATCTAGTCCCTCCTTCAGACGTCGGACTTCCTGAGGAAAAGATTCAGTCTGAGATCTTTTCAGAAGATGCTGCTCTGCCCATTGAATTTCGGATGCGGTTAGTTCTCTTGTGTTGTCTCCCTTCTTAAGCCAACGTGCAGCAGCTCGCTTGACCCACGCTAGACAACGAACCATTTTTAAGCATTAAAAGAAGCTAGAACAATCGAAAAAATGAGAAATTTCTACATTATTATTAGGCAAACGGAATTCTCTCTTTAACTCTGTTGCTTCCTCTTCATTTCCTATTTTCTTGTATGGCTGTACTGGCCAGGCATCTTCAGTGTAGTTCAGAAACTATGGACCGGTAAACCAGCCAGTCTCTTGTCGCTTTATCTGCCACATTATCTTCAGTGGGGACCCATCGCTATTCCGATTCCGTGGTGATATCTAGAATTTCGGCAATTCTGTGAGCAACGAAAGTTTGATATTTTCTTGCTTCCGATCGAATCCATCTTAACACTGTTATCGAATCCGACCAGAATACCTGTTTATCGATTTTTAAGCTGTGATTCTCGCGTATGAATTTCGGTAAGCGACTTGCCATCACAGCAGCCTGTAATTCTAGACGTGGAATCGTTAGTATCTTTAATGGTGCGCCTCTACTTTTCGCCATGACCAAAGAGACTTTGATACTATTGTCTCCTTCCACTCTTAAATAGGCCACGGCTGAGAGAGCTTTCTCGTTGGTATTTCCGAAAATGTGAAGTTGGATACTCTTCACTCTTTCAATTCCCGTCGAGTAACATCTTGGAATCTTCAAATGTCCTGAAGAAGAATTTTCGCTCGTATCACGAGGTGGGAGAGGAGACCTAAAGGATCGAACAAAGACATAGTCATTTTAAGGACCTCCCTTTTTGTTGGTATCCGCTGGCTTTGAGAACACTCTGTGCTTACTCTTGGAAAATTGAGAGAGTGCATCAAATTATCCGCCTCTGGATTCCAAATCATACCTAAGACTCTGGAATTTTCTTCTTGCGGGATTGATACTTGCCTTCCTCTTGAAGCCACTGTTTCAGTAGGTAGTGCGTCAAGAACCTCTTGAGAATTAGACCGCCCACATATGACGAATCCTCCTTTCTGGTGTACCAGGGCGACGTTTTTAGCTAACTGAATGGCCTCAGTTTAAATATCGACGTTGTCCAAGTAATCGTCCATATAGTGATTTTCTATTATCGCACGACACGCTGCGGGATACTCCTGACGAAATCCTCGAGCGTTCCTGTTCATGATTTCCTGGGCGATGTACGGGGAAGATGCGGCTCCAAATATCATGGATTCCATTCTCATCACTCTGAATTTTCACGTCTCTTCATCTTTCGCCAAGAAACGTTGACTGTCCCGCTCCTCCGGACGAATCCGTACTTGAAGACACATTTCTTTTATGTCTCCACAAAGAGCTATCTTTCTTTCTCTGAAAGTGAGAAGCACTCCTACCAAAGATTTCAATCGATCGGGTCCTTTTAATAACCGATCATTCAAGCTCATACAGTTACTCTTAGCTGCTACATCGAAAACGAGGCGGGGTTTCTCCGGCTTCTGAGGGTGAATCACTGGAAAGTGTGGCAAATACTACGTCCTTGGATTCATTTTCGCTGCTTCTTCTTCAGTTAGAAGTACGGCATATCCCTTTTCCTGGTACTTTTTCTACTTGGCGTCGTTATCCCTTCTCCACAGGAGTCCAACTTCCCAATGATCACCTACCCGTTTGGCCGTCCTGTCGAGTATGTCCATAGCTCTTTGATCTTCTTTTGAACGAAGTGTCTGCATTACAAGGGTCACGCCGAAGGCTTCGGTACTCCAAAACTTCCGAAGAAGTTCACACATTTTGCATTCTTCTTCGTTCCTGTGAATTAAAAGAGTGTAGTTTTCGTCTACTCGACCATCAAAGTACTTCTTCCCATGTAGTAACCATCCTAGTGCGGTGAGTGATGCCTCTGCTGTGCCCGGTCGTCCAACTATAGTTTTTTGTACTCTTATCAAATGTGAGTGGTCCTCTCCAATCAACAGCTTTGGTTCCGCCCGTTTCATGTCGGGGATATTTAAACCTTTGACATGATCCCATGCTTTCATGTCTGCTGTTATAGATTGGCGAGGAAGTTTCACTCTTTTTATGGTACGTACCTCTGTTAGTTGGAAGTATTTATTTGTCGTGCCCTTGACCTTGCAGCTCACTCTTCTCGATGGATTATCTTCCAGTGTTGACTCGTCCATCCATTCAGTCAGCAGCGGCTCCGTCGGTCCTCCTAATCCTAGTTCTCGAATTGGTAAAATTCTCAAAAGGACTCTTTTACTCAACGTACGTGAACACTCGACGGCTCCGGTGAATGTCGCTTCGCTCTTTTCCGTCATCGAGCTCTGGGATTCTTCGTTAGGACTTTTAGGAAACGTTGTGTTCTTTGAAGCTTGATAATTGCCGTGGGATCGCAGTTCTTCCTTGTGAAGGAGTGCGTGGTGCCTCCTTTGACATCCGTCTCTCCCACACGCACCTCGTTTGCATTTTTGAATGGGATGTTTTCGTTCGAAGCACCCGAAACACACTCTGCTTCTTTTTGCCCATTTCCATCTCTCCCCGATCACGATCTTCTTGATTTCTGGGCATTTATCAATAGTATGCTCTTTGTTGCAATACCTACAAGTATCATATTGTTCTTCGTTAATAGATAACACGCGCTTCTCTTTGGATGCTTGAATTGAATCTAGAGGGTTAATTACGGCACTCGCACATGCTGCTTTCTTTTCCAGCCATAATGAAAATTCTTCTAAAGTCACTGACCCATTTTTGTCTACCACCATATCGCCCCAATCTAACCGTAACCGCGCAGGTAATTTTTGTATCAATTGCTCTGTCAATACGGGATTTAATAGACAAGCGGAACAATTTAGTGATTTGATGGACCCTGTTAGGTTAGTTACTTGGTTGGAAAATTTAATTAGCGATTCAGGCCCTACCTCTTTCGTGCTGGGCTATCTGTGGCCTTACGTACTAAATGTTGAATTATATGTTCCTATCGTCCGAATCTCGCCTTTAGAACCCCCATGACTCGTTCGCAATCCCCTGTCAGCAACAGACTTCTTACAGCTTCCAGAGCCTTCCCTTTGAGGCATTTCTTCAAGCGCATTGCATTTTCAAACGAACTAAATCCGCAAGCCTCTGTAGTTTGCGTATAGGCACTCAAAAACACAGGCCAATCGGTGATGTTTCCACTGAACGTGGGAAAATCTCCTCCCATTGCCTGTCTTGCTAAATATTTGCCTAAATCTGAGTCATTTTTCTGGCCTTTAGGCTAAGATTGTGTAACCCCATTTTCATGCTTAATTGACGACTTTGAACTTACCGATTTTTTCATCCAAGAATGTACCTTTGATTTTGCAGATTGTTCTGTGTTATCAGGCAAAGATTCGATATCGTCCTCTTCGCTCTCTCCCATTTGAGAGAGCCCAATCTGTTTCTGTAATTCCAGGATCCTTTTCCTTCGCTCATGCTGTTTCTTCTTGATTTCTCGTTGTAGTCGATCTTTCTCTTCAGCTTGATGGAGATCTGCCAATAGACGATCCCGTGTGCTCTTAGCAGCACTAAACGTCACTGAGCGACGTGAGTTTTCCCTGACACTACATTGTGATTTGTCCGATTGAATGACCGAAGTTTGATCAACATTATCATGTGTCAGAGTATAATTGGCGGGTAGGGGTTCGGCCTGTTCGTTGCGAAGGCTATCTTGGTTACTCGTCCCTTCTCCTTTCCTGCGCTTCATCCTGCCTCTTCCTTGCCTGAGTTTGTTCCCTCTCTGTCGCACTAACGCGGCTTCTTCTATCTTCCGTATTGTCCTCGGACTTTTGGCGCGTTGCACTTTTCCGACTACCGTTAGCGTCCATTTTGTCACTTTCACTTCCCTCATTACATATTTTTTGGGGGTTTTCACTCAATTTTACACGTATATATCACAGTAAATTCACCGCGTTTACTATCCGGCTCGAAGGACCATGTAATTAATGCAAGAATATTAATTATTTATTTACGTACGTGCAAAGGGAAACCGCTAGCCTACGAGGTAAACTCGTGGACGATCTTCAAAAGTCTCTCTCTTTTCCTTTGGGCAGCTTATCTCTCTCCACCCTAATAGCACGAAACGTTCCGCGGGCACCTTCGGAACGTTCCCGGATCGTGTAAAATGTCCGCCTCCACGAATCTTCCATTGGGACCTGAGGGAAACCTTCCATTATTGTTTTTTTAAGAACAATTATCTCGTAAACCGTAACAGATAGGTGAAAATGGATGTCATTTTTGAGTTTTGAGTACCGCATATACTATCGATAATATGATATCCACATCATAAACTTACATCGTTTTTTACCTATCACTTACGGTTTACGCGATATTTATTGATAATAACATCAATAACGGTAATTTATGTTTGGAACGTTTCAGTGGAGCGTCCCTGGAACGTTCATCAGCGGCGGACATTTTACACGTTCCGGGAACGTTCCGAAAGTTCCCGCGGAACATTCCGTGCTATTAGGGTCTGTTAAAAATTAAGAATGCTCTGATATGAACTTTTAATTCATTTCCTTTTTTTATGTGTATGCGATAAACTTGAGAAACATAATGAGTTATCAGGTTCCGTTATTAACCCTGAATTCGTTTCATTACATGAATTAGAATCTTTGTGACCTATTTGTTAAAAACCCTGAATTGTGAGCTTTGTGATCATTTGTAAATAACCTTGAATTGTGATTTTTGTGATCTGTTTGTACACAACCTTCAGTTTGTGACATCTGTGCTCTCTAAATCTGAATCAGTGAAAAGTCACTAATCGTCAGTGAAATCGGACTGATTCAAATAGCTAGAATCCGGTCAATGAAAACCAGTGAATTGGTACTTATTCATTCAGTGAAAGTTTCACTTTTGAGAGTTGGCAGCACTGAACCACTTCAATTTAGCAGTCATAGTGAAATAAGTTTTCAGTAAATTCAATTAAATAATCGTAGTAAAAACGTAAAGCCCATAAATGTGATCAAGTTTTAAAAAATGACAAAAGATTTGATGCTTATAGTCTGAAAATTTACAAATTTGTTCTTAAAAAAATTATTTTTGCTACTTAAGTAAAAGAATAACGACAACGCCTTACTTTAAAACGAAAAGGTTATGTCTCGCATGATTTACTCTGGTGTTACTGAATTGATAAGTGAAAGTCCGGAATCATTGATTAATCAGTGAAATGTGCAACTACTATTTGAATCAGTGAATTTTTCACTGATGCATATTTAGAGAGTGACCTGCCTGTGTAAATACATAATAAAAGTGATTTGCTTGTGAATTAATCAAAAAAGAGAAATGTACTGTGTCAAATTCTTTCTTGAATTCGTTCACCTCTACCAGTGTTTTCAGTCAACATCGGGTTGATCATAGTTACTATTTTAAAAAGTAACTTGTAACATAACTTAGTT
The DNA here is from genome assembly GCA_932066315.1 of Andricus coriarius. Lineage (NCBI taxonomy): Eukaryota > Metazoa > Arthropoda > Insecta > Hymenoptera > Cynipidae > Andricus > Andricus coriarius. The sequence goes on from CAKNWT010132719.1 coordinate 8,207, forward strand.
ACGAGTTTTGCAGTAACTTGTAACTTTAATTTTAGTTACTTGGAAGTTACGTTATGTTTTTAATATATGTTTTTATGACTGTTGGTTCTTGCGCTTCGCGCTCGATAATATATTTATCTCGCGCTCAGCCTTTGTACTTCCCCCATATTTGTGCACAAACTTTTAAAAACTAAAGATCAAATCATCGACAACAGTAATTTGGTGATTGTGAATTCTATTTTTTTAAAGCTCCTTCGTCTTTAAGGAACACATTTTCCTCACATATCTCGTGCTTCGCACTCGATATTGTCCAAAATGCCAACTTTTTCTATATCATGTTCCATACTATTATATCAAATGGATAATATATTTATTTCTGTACCTCGGCTTGGGATTGCTCATGATTACTTTAATATTTGTTCCTTATTTTTCATTAAATTTCATTCTCAACTACCCCGAAAAAATGTATCCTTTCAATAAATTTATATTTTTACCATTCATAATATCCATTGGTATTAAAAAAGTTGTATTTTCATTGTCTTGTTTTTATAATTAACGAAATGCGCATTCTATAAAAAAATGTGTTATTGAACATTTTATTGCAACTTGTGTCGTTTTTCCATAACCTTAATTTGTTCATTTCCAATGTTATTTTTTACGATTTAAACCAAAAATACGCATCCTAGCGTGAAGTGGTTCTAAGAAAACTTGTAGATGTATTTTAGGCGAAAAATGTTCCTAAATAAAAAGTTTTTGTAACTTGCGTCACTTTCCCAGAAAATTCATTTTTTTGATTCTAATGTATTCTTATAACAAAATTTTTAGATCATTTTTGTTTGAACAACTTTAGTCTATCAATTTTTTTTTTCTTCTTCCGTGCCATTTTTCCAACAATTTAATTTCTTTATTTTCAGTCTTATTTTTTAGGAATTTAAACAAAAACTGTGCATTCCATCAAAAAATAGTCAATGACAAATTTTTGGACCTTTTTTGGGTGTGCAAGTTTTGTTCATAATTTTTTCCGTACCTTGCGCCGTTTTTCTGAAAATTTAATTTCTTGTGATTTTAATGTCATTTTTCATGACTAAAACCAAAACTACGCATCCTATCAAAAAATAATAAATAACAAACTCGTAGCTCTTTTTGGGATAAAATAAATTTTGTCGTTTCATTTTTTTCTTATCTTGTGTCAATTATCCAAAAATTCAATCTTTCTATTTTTAATGCAGTTTTTTACGAATAAAACAAAAACTACCCGTCCTCTCAAAAAGTTATTCCTAACAAATTCGTAGATATTTTTTTAATACACCATTTTTTTCAAATCATCTTCTTCGTATCTTGTATAGTTTGCTCACAAAATGGAATCTTTTATTTTTCATTATTTTTTGTGCGGTCAAAATTTTTATTTACGATTTTTCAAGGAAATTCAAAAAGTTTCTATGATAATCTTGCAGGATGTTTAAAATGCAACGTTTTTCTTGTTTGACATTTATTCATATCGTGCGTTGTTTGGCTTAAAATTTTCATTTCCGTTTGTTTTTTTGAAATTTTGTAACTGCTATAACTCCGGTATTTTTTTTATCAAAAAAAGTCATTAGAATAAATTGTTCGTCTGTTCGAGTACTACTAACAATCGTACATAGAATTTTTAAATCTTAAAAAAAAGTATCAAAAATTTCGAAAATGCTCTCATTTTCTGAATTTTCATCTAAAATGGCTGGCTAACGAATTTTACCTTGATTTTAGGACACTTGAAGAGTATACCAGAGCCCAATCCAATATGTCAACTGTTTCGAAAATTATCTTGCTAACAATCTAAAAATCTACAGACATACAAACAGACAGACACATTCGTAAAACCCTGTTTTTTGGGTTCAGTGGGTCTCAAAACGTGGACACTTCACAAAAACGGGGGGGGGGGGGGCAAATTTTACACAAATCTAATACCTTCTCTGCTGAGAATGTAAAAATGGTAAGTGCAGTTAGAGAACAACAGGAACAGAATATCGCCTTGCACTATCTAGCGCGCTTGGGTGTCCATGTTGTTTATGGCACTAAGCAAGCGAGAGCCCCGGCTTGGAAAAATTTCGTGTAATGAATATGTATTGCTAGAAATAAATACGCGAGTCGTAATATATACTAGAAATTTAATTTGAAAAATAATTTTTAATATCTGATGATCCTGTCGAGCAATTGGGAAAAACAAAACCCGTTCAGAATATTACTTTAACTAATACCTAATTTTTTTCAATTAATTTTTCATGAATTATCATTTTAGTTATTTTGATTTTTGAATTTAAAAATTAAGCGAGTGAAAAAAGCAATTTTTCAGGTAAATTCAAGTTACTTTATCTAATAACTGTAACTAGTTACAATTAATCGAACCGTAAGTGTAACTAGCAACCTTTCTTCTCTGAGTAACGTAACTGTAACTAGTTACACAAAATAAGTAACTTACCCAACACTGCTAGTGAAACACCCTCATGCTAATTTCTCGCGTTAGATAATATCATACGCTGTGAGTGTACCTGCTCCCTGCATTTATGGGGTTGAGACTGTCATTGTTAAGTTACAAGTTGCGAGTTACCTTCGACTCGTGCCTCGAGCCTCCGGCTCATGCTGCAAGTTTTTTACTCGTCGGCAGTAGCCTATTTTGCGCACTTGTATCATGAAATATATCATCTTTTCGGTACCTCAATGCTAATATGTCCTATTAGGGATGGACGTTCTGATATTTACTATCTCCTAATTGCAGTCTATAACTTCTAATCCAGATTTTGTGTTAGCACCTAGCGCCACTACGCGTACGGGGCGCTAGAACTTAGCATGGAGACACTGATTTATCAAGATTCGTGGCAGCATTTTGTCGCCAAATACAAAAAGAGCTGTACCAATTAGAATCCTTATCTGGAGTAATCATGAATTTTTGACCTTTTGTGGATTGTTAGCGCAATTTTCAATCGATTCGAATGAAACTTGGTAGCTGACTGACCAACGAATATGAAACAAGTTTAGGCATGATCTTATGTTATTATCTTAGGAACTGTGAGATGCAAACAAAACAAAACAATCAATTGCTTCCTCATAGAGGGAGGTTTGTAATAACCTAAATTTTCAAATATATTTTTTGACATATTTTTATATACTTCAACACCAGAAGCTCGAATATAAACTTTTCAAACAATGTCCGCGTGTGTATGTGTGTGTGCGTCTGCAACTTTTTTCTCTTCACCATATCTTTAAAAGTAAAAGAGCTACGATCGTGAAATTTGGACGCAGTGTAGCTCCAATTGATATCCAAGTCTGATAGGATTTTCAGATAGATCGGCCATTTAGAAGTAGTTTTTTCTTGCCCTTAAAAATGTAAAAAGAAAAATTTTACCTTGTTTCTATAACAAAAACATTTTTGATATTAAAAATACAACAATTCGATATCTAATGCATTTTTCCCGTCTCTGAGACGCATCGATCGACCTATTGTTGAAACTTTTAGGACCTAATTGTACCGACTAATGAAGTTTCAAAAAATGGTTCATTATGTTTATATGAGAAAAACTTTTTTGATATTCAAAATACGACAATAACATATGCACTGAGTTTGTTCGCCTTCTTCATACGCATCGATTGGCCTGTTGAAAAATATTTTACGATCCACCAGTACCTATTTATCAATTTAAAAAAATGGTTTATTCTGTTTGTATGAGAAATTTTTTTTTATACTCAAAACATGACAATATTACAAGTAGAGTATTTGTTTGCGTCCTTGAGACGCATCGATTGACCTATTGGTGAACTTTTTAAGACCGACCAGTACCGATTTATGAAGTTTAAAAAGAATTGGTGTATTCTGTTTATATGAAAAAAACTGTGTTCATATTAGGAGTACTACAATACTGTATCCGACATGTTTGTTTGCGTCTACGAGACACGGCGAATGACCTATTTGTGAACCTTCTATAACCTCTTATGATCTACCATAACCATAACCATAACCATTTGATGTAATCGTTTCGCGTCTTCGAGACGCGTGGATTGATCTTTTGACGAACTTTCTAATACCATTATTGATTAATCAATAGCTACTTAGAAAGATTTAGGAAAAGCGATTGTGCATATAAGATTAGATTTTGAAATATAAAAATACCGTAGGTTAAAAATTTGTTCATTTTAAAAGAAAACATCAATTGACATTTTGGTGAGCCCTCTGATTTTTTTAAAATAAAATTTTCGGAAAGATAGAAACATAAGCTTGAAAAATATTGAAAGTATACATATTTTTCTTTTGTTAGGGAAAACCTCCCTCTATGAGGAAGCAAATTTATTTGATACTTATGAGGGAGCAAAATGCTCATAAAATGAGCACAAATAAATACACCCATAGTGAATACGCCCATAGTACTTTGCAGCCGTATTTTCTACCTATGTTCACCTCTAAATCCCAATCTATCTAACCGATTGGTACCAAGTTTTAACGAGAAGTCAGTAGTAGCAGACTCTGGATGCGGTTTGTAGGGATGTTTTATATCTTGAATAGATTTTAAAATTTTACGTATTAAGTGAAAAAAAATTAAGTCCAGAAATGGAAAAACGGTAAATTTTTTTTAATTATTCAAGATATTGAAAATTCTTGCAATGTATCAAGAGTATGTTACTACAAAAGTTTCATTAAAATTTGGTGTAAATCCGTTAAATAGGTTAGGATGCAAAGTTGAGCCAAAGTGAAAAATGTAATATTTTACAATAATTCAACGATAATTCACGGTGTGACAGTGAGCTCGTTCTTTTATGAAGGCCTAGAACAAGCTGTAGCTCTAGTACAACTATGAAAAATGGTATGGGAGAAATTTCCCATACACCCACAAAATCTCATTATATGGCCAGAAAACCGCTTTCATTTTTTTTTCATTTTTTCAACTTTGACGATGTTTTTAGGATATTATTTCATCTTGGAGATTTTTCTCAATACAATATTTTTAAAGTAAATTTCATGCCGCGTACTCAACTCAATTCTCATGAGTATTTCACTCATAGCGCAGATACTCACTCATAGTGCGGATGCACTTGTCAGTACTCAGTTATGCGTACAAAGTTAGTTGGAGTTGCAATCTGCAGTTCCTGTTGTTCACCGCGCCGGTTTAATTTAAATCCGAGCTCCGGACCTACGAGTAGGCCCGCCAACCTTCTAGACTAAATCAGTTTCCGATTCCAGTCTACTTGTCGACCTCAAGTCAACACTCTGCAAGTTCAGTATCAAGATTTCAGTAAAATACACTCTCTACTGTCAAATCTGAAATCAATTTCCGAGATCTACAGTGTGATGGAAGTTCCAGTATCTGAAATCAAGGTCCGAGATTTTCCGTTAGATATAAGTTCCAGTATCTGTTCCAGGCCACTTCATTCCAGTTCCAGTGTCAAGTGCAGTGCACTTCAATCTAGTTCCAGTGTCAAGTGCGGTGCATTTCAGTTAAGGATTAAATCAAGGTCTCCAAAATCTTTGAAGGGGTAAATACAAACAATCGTCTGTCTCTTTTCAAGATTTATTCTCTCCTCTCAACCTAATTCTGAACTTCCATAAAATTCTGCTGAGCCAACTCTTCCCTAACTATTTGTAAATCTCTTCCTTGATCTATTTATGAATGTTTCAATAAATTTCTTTTACATATAATCTTGAATTTACTAGTAATACCATTCCCACCTTTGCATGTTGCTCTCCTAAATTTCATCCTAGGATAGTGAATCATGCTTATGAGTAATAATAATAACAATAATAGCAACACTCAAATCGCAGGTCTGGTCCGCTCGCTCGATGCCTACTCGTACGTCCGGAGCTCGGATTTAAGTTGAACTGGCGAACAACAGGAACTGTAGACTGCAGCTCCAACTAACTAACTGTACGTAGAACTGAGTGTTTGGCTAGTGCATCCGCACTATGAGTGAGTATCCGCACTGTGAGTAAGATGCTCATGAACATTGAGTTGAGTGTTGCTATCATTTTCATCCCTCGCGACGCATCCTGATGCAAATTCCGCGTCAACTAAGTACATGCAAATTTTGAAAAATATTCCTAAAATCTTAAGATTCACACAACTCCGTCAATTTCCATTGAATTTCATTCAAAAAAGCTCATTTGATGCGGCATTCAATTTACTTTCAAAATATTGTGATGAAAAAAAATTTCTAAGATCGAATAATATCGTAGAAACATCGTCAAAGTTAAAAAAATGAAGAAAAAAACCGAAGAATCATAAAGATTTTCAACTGCAGTCTCGTCAGCTTTCATTTCGACAAAATGAACAATAGGCCATAAAATGAGATTTTGGGAGTATATGGGAAATTTCTCCCATACCATTTTTCTTAGTTTCACTAGACCTGCAACTTGTTTTAGTTCTCCATAAAAACGCCTGCAGTTTTTTTTTGTCACACAGTAATAATGCATCCAAACTTTTTGCTAATATTTGGCCCAGGATTCTATAGCAACATGTTCTCAATGTATATTTTAGAAAAATACGATATCTTTATTAATTTTAAACTCTAGTTAATTGTTATCCATATTCAATGTTAAAAGATCGATTCTTGCAACTGTGTTTACCTCTGCATCTTAATCTATCGAATCGATTGGTATTAAATGTTAACGAGAAGTCAGTAGCCGCAGATTCTCTATACGGTTTTCAAGAGTTTTCCATATTTCGAATAATTTTTTTAATTTTACGTATTTGGTGTGAAAAATTAAAGTTCAGAGGTGGCATAAACGAGAAAATTTTAAAAACTCTTCGAGATATAAACAAATTGTGCAAAATATATCGAAAATATGTTACTGCAGACTTCTCATGAAAATTCGGATTATGGTCATTTTCATCTGCAAATAGTATTTGATTGGTATTTCTTTTTATGAAGAATATATCTGAAAACTGCTTTTTCTCACTTCCTTTTACTAATGGATTTAAACATGGCTCAAGTTTTTTGACGCAGTGTGTTTCCATACATTTTATTTATCCCTACAGTTTGAGAAGAATAACTTAGTTTAGAAAAAATAGAATATACCCACTGTCTTCGGGTCCCAGTAATGGTCGCTCTCCTCTATACATTTGGACAACAAAGATATAAAGCCTTTCCATCTGGGAAAAAGGTAACGATGATGTTTCGAATTGGATTCAGTACGGTGGACGCTTGTCTGAGCCACGCTTGCGCAGTAGGCCTACCTTAGAACATAATCGAATTAATCGCGTTATTGTTGACTTGCTCATGGGTTAGATGGTTACTTGATAATTCTCCGCTCAAACGTTTGATATTGCGACCCCGAATATAGTTATCCATATAGATTTGAAACTTGTGCAATTTATTTAAAAGAAACTAACAGTCCTATCGGAAAACTATAGATGCCCCTGGATTCCTCTCGGTAATATATGTGACGCGATCCGAGAAAAGGGACCTACTAGGCAAAAGTGAAATTTTACAGGGCAAGCGATTGAAGAAATCTCGAGCTCGAAGTGACGTGGCGGAGGAGAAGTCTCAGAGGGGAATTATGACCCCCACTCCTTATAGTTCGACCGTGATTCCCCACTCTCTTCTTCTCCCGTTCGCGCGCCGACAATATAGTCAAGTTCTCCCGTCTATTGTCCTGTGCTGCAGAATTTTCAAAAAGAAAATTATTTTTCATCATAAGTGTATTAGGATATTGTTCTTTATTTTCCAAAAACCATTCGATTAAATTATAAAATTCATAAATAAATGTGTAAAATTGTATTATTAAATTAAAAAGTTTTTTCGAAATGAAAAATAATATCCAAATACGCTTGTTGCGAAAAATACGACCGTGTGAAAAAGGGACGACTGAATAATCCCGAAAAATAAAATACCCGACACTAAAATTCCTGAATTGGAAAATTCCCGAATAAT
>CAKNWT010132747.1:1051-12047 GCA_932066315.1 Andricus coriarius
GTGCGTGTGTCTGTGTGAGGTTGACATCGAGACCGTTCTAGAACATTTCTTGATGACGTCACAGAGTAATATTGCGCAATTGTGCCATCCAAAGGCATGTAACAATAGGTTCAAGGTTGTTCTTATCTCAAGAATTTTTCGCGTAAATACTTTCAAGGTTATATTTTGCTTTGTCCTGGCAATTTCTAGTGCGTCATATAGTTATTTCAAGGATGATTTATTGCTTCCCTACAGAGAAAATATTTATTTAATACGCAAAAAAGGTGCTAAATTTGATTTATTGCTTCCTTATAGATAACATATTCAACATTCATGACGCATTACATTTTGCGTTGCAAAAAAATTATAACCTAAACGTGTCGATTATAATGTAGAATCTTCTAGAACTCAAGGATAAAGAGGAAGATGACAATAATTTAAATTAGAAAATAATTTAAGCAAATCGAATAATATAGGTAAGAGAGTATCTAAAAAAATAAAGCATTTCTTATGGTAGGTTGTGTGCTCAGGATTCTTATCGCTTAATTCTGGTGTCGAGTAGCGAGCGAGCGAGGACTTAAGATAAAATCCAGACGTGTTTAAAAGTTTTGATTTTAGAAAACATTTGATGCACTGTCCGTCTAAGTCTGTATACATTTCATTAGACTCTGATTTCGTTCTCTAGAGATCACTTCCTTTTACTGCTCGCAAAATTTCGCTTTCTTAGTTGAACCACAACTTTTGAAAGTGATTCTTATGCTACATGCTAGATCCGTCAACCTCTCGAAGTGTCACATGAAATAAGATATTGCAAACCATTTAGAGACTCGAAAGAGAGATATAATACAGCGTGCATTTTATTCCACGCTTTTTCACACGTGCTTTAACTTATATATATATATATTAAGGATGCACTGTCCGTCACTTATCGCTTCTTAAGTCATATAAAAACACTTGATATGAGATCCCATGCCTTTTAATACACAGATATATGCTCGCTTTTGATCTGTCATTTTAGAAAGGTCAGTTTTGCCTATTGCACGTTTAAAATTTAAAATAAATTTATCAAAATAAGCTAAATACAAAATAAACATTATAGAATATTTCAAAATTTTCAATCTTCCACTAAGGCTACTGTATAATATAATGGTTTCTAAGCCACTTTTACAAGACGAATTCTAAGCCACGGTTTCTAAGCCACTTTCACAAGACGGGTTCTAAGCCACTTTTACCAGACGGAGCGTGGATATGTATGACATCATCATGAATATCCGTACTCCATCAGCGGGGTTGCAGCTCAAGATTCCTAACTTACCAACATCGAGAAGCTTCTAACCTGTAGTGGTTCGTATCCGTGCTAAGCTTCTAGAAGATTCTCGATGAGTCCTTATGACGTCATACAATAATATTGCGCAATTCTGAATTCATACAAATAGCTACAACGTTATTCTTATCTCAAGCATTTTTCGCGTAAATACTTCCAAGATTATATTTTGCTTTGTCCTGACTATTTCTACTGCGTCATATAGTTATTTCAAGGATGATTTATTGCTTCCCCACAGAGAACATATATTTATTTAGTGCGCAAAAAGGTGCAAGTATGCAGGCATGCAGATGAAAAATTTGATACGGAGGGCTAAATTTGATTTATTGCTTCCTTATAGATAGCATATTTAACTTAAAATTCCTCTCTTTATTTATTTAATGCGCAAAATCATTCGTGAAAAACATTCTTCTAGAACATTCTTGATGACGGCACCAAATTAAACTGCACAATTTTTTGATAAACAAATTCAAGGTTATTTTCAGGACGCATTACATTTCGCCCTGAAAAAAGTTATATCCTAAAACGTGTTGATTATAATGTAGAAACTTCTATAACTCAAGGATAAAGAGGAAGGTGAAATTAAAATTAAAAAGTATTTTAAGCCAATCGAATAATATGGGTAAGAGATTATCTAAAGGAATAAAGCATTTCTTATGGTAGGTTATGAGCCCGGGATTCTTATCGTTGTATTCTGGTGTCGAGTAGCGAGAGCGCGAGGACTCGAGATAAAATCCAGACGTGTTTAAAAGTTTTGATTTTAGAAAAAGCATTTGATGCACTGACCGTCTAAGTCTGCATACATTTCATTATACTCTGATTTCGTTCTCTAGAGATCACTTCTTTTTACTGCTCGCAAAATTTCGCTTTCTTAGTTGAACCACAACTTTTGAAAATGATTCTTTTGCTATATGCTAGATCCGTCAACCTCTCGACGTTTCACCTGAAATAAGATACTGCAAACCATTTCGAGACTCGAAAGAGAGATATAATACAGCGTTCATTTTATTCCACGCATTTTCACACGTGCTTTAACTTATATATATAATAAGGGTGCACTACCTTTCGCTTATCGCTCCTTAGCGACATTTGAGATGATGTCACATACCTTCTTTATTCACAGATATATGCTCATTTTCATCTCCAATGTAGAAAGGTCAATTTGGCCTATTACACGTTAAAGATTAAAAATAAAAAATTAATATAATAGAATATTTCGAATTTTTCAATCATCTACTAAAGCTATTGTATAATATAGTTTATAGGAATGGATGATGATTTATTGCTTTGTAGCTGGCTTATTTAATTTAGCGGTCAAAATTTTTTTCTATAATGTTGAATCTTCTAGAACTTTGAAACAAAGAGGTAGATATATTACTATCAGATACCATATAAGCCTACCTTACCAATAGTATACAGCTATAGTTCTTAGTTTCTAGAATATTCCTAATACCGTTATCAAATTATACTGCGCAATTTTTTCGTAAACAAGTTCAAGGTTATTTTTCAATGACGCATTACATTTTGCGTTGTAAAAAAATTATATCGTAAACGTGCCGATTATAATGTAGAATCTTCCAGAATGTTGTTGCATCATATGATGCAATATCTGGCAATATTGCGCAAAAGTCTCCCAGAAATTTGGTAGAGGGCTATGTATGGCATCCTGTTTTGTCTATATAAAAATTTGATTTATTGATTCCTTATAGATAAGTCTTTAACTGAAAATCCCTGTGTTTATTTATTTCATATTCATTTAACTCGCGAAAAACATTCTGCAGTCTAGACACTTCTGGAACTTTAGGATAAAGTGGCAGATATATTATTAGAGAACATTCTACAGTTAAAGTGGTTCATGTCCGTGCTAAGTTTTTAAAATATTTTGATGAAGTCATCCTGAATTCCTACCTTACCAACATTGATACAAGAGGGGTACTGGACCAGGGGGACTGAACCACTTTTACAAGAGGGCTCCTAAGCAAAATCTATGTATTTAGATGTGGGATACTGGACCACTGATACAAGAGGGCTACTCAGCCACTTTTACAAGAGGAAGATGCATCTCTACTTCGCCGACATCAAAAACCATTCCACAGCTGTCACAAAAAATAATATGGCGCAATTAGAAGAGCCAAATTTGTCTAAGCAGCTTTGCTACACGTTTCTAGAGAAAGTTTCAAAAACATTATACATGTAGTTTGGAAATAATAATAATCTGATGATATATAATAATGCATAATTATTTATTATGTTTTTGGTTTATTGGGAGAGCTTGCTTAATTGACACTACTGAAAGACAGTTGAAATAAAGTATTTATTAAAAGAAGAGTGGTTTGTTCGATAATGGCTTTCAGTGAAAATTGTATGATACATGGAAAAACATTCATATTTGAAAATGTTGAGGATATGAAAGGAAGATTAATGGCAGAGATGGTAATACGTATATGTATAGTGAAGAATTCTATTTTATGACTACAAATGCATATATTGCTTTCCGCGAATGAAGAAAGGAGAAGGACCTCATTTAAAAAATATTTTACTCTTATTATATCACACGTAAAAAATAAAAATGATGAATATGCTATAGAATAGTATGAATCCAGCCAAGGCAAAGAAGCATCAAATAAGTGATGTAACGAGGGCTGTTATGTCAATTTGGACATCATCTCATTGGTTTAAGCATAAACGCCTATGGTTTAAATAAAGAAGAAGCAGTTTCAAGAAAGTCTACGAAACACCGTCTTATTATGAAGAAAAGAAAGGATGAATAATAATATGAGTGACGAAGAAGTTGCCAATGAACATAAGAGTGATAAAGGTTCTTATAGCTGTATTGAAGTGTGGGAAATATAGGTATATTTAATCCTAAGTACATACAAGTGAGTAGTGAAATAAAACCTTCATTTGGGATTTTTTAAATAATAATAATAATAATAACGAATTAACGACAGAGTGTTGATTTCAGAAAAATGAAGTTTCAACTACCGGAGTAATGACTTTTGTAACCCTGAACGGGCCTGCATATTTTGGGGATAATTTCCTAGCGACGTAATCGATGGCCGACGACAAAGTATGAGTCTTACGCCAGACGATGTCGCCTACTTGATAGCGAACGTCCCGTCTACGGCGATTATAGTACTTAGCCTGACGATCCGATGCTATATTCAAATGATGCGCAACTAAATCTCTAAGGGCCGGCAATCGCTTAATCCTACTTTCCCAATCCTCCACAACCAATGGCACAATATCGGGGGCTCCCTCCTCTTGTCTTCTCAATGACTTTGCCAGCCTAGGCTCTCTACCGAAATTTAGGAGCGCTGGCGATACCTGAGTGGAACTGTGAACGGCCGTGTTATATGCGAAGCGGAAATCAGAGAGATTTTTGTCCCAACTCCGATGATCACCTTCTACGAAAGATGATATCATGGTCTTCAATACTCGATTTACCCGCTCTACCGGATCAGCTTGCGCAGGATTCGGCGGGGTAGTCGAATGTCTAATTCCCAATTCCGACGCAGCCTTTGAAATTAATTTATTCACAAACTCGGTGCCATTGTCAGTGAATAATACTTCGGGAGTTCCCCATCTGAAAATGACTGCTTCCTCAAACGACTTCTGGACATTGACGGCATTTGCTTTTCTTAGAGGTAAGACCTCGATTCATTTGGAAAACATGTCTTGGAAGACCAAGACATATTGGTATCCAGAACGACTCGGTGGAAACGGACCCATTATGTCCGCCGTTACCACCGACCAAGGTTGCTCGATTACCCGTTTACCCATCGAAAGTACCGGACCTGCCTGATCTACCTTCATCTTCTGGCAGATTTCACATGATCGGACGTATTTTGCAAGGTCGTTGAACATTCCAGGCCAATAATAAAGCAACGAGAGACCTTGAAAGGTTTTCTCGACACCTAAGTGTCCAGACGTCGTGGTATCATGTGCTTCACTAATGGCCTTGGCACGAAGCTCCAATGGTAATACCAATTTCCAGGCCTCCAAATCAGGCAGTAATGGATCGGTAAGATGATCTGGACGATGGCAATAATGCCGCCTTTCCTCTAACTTCCAGTCAGGAAACTCATACGGCATCTCCTGGACCAGTTTTACCCTTCGAGTGTACCACAGATCATCAGTTTTCCCAATAGCACATACGACCTCTATATCTGGCTCATACATCCTTGAAAGAGCATCCCGTACATGCTGAAGGGCACCTTTTCTGTGCTGAACCTCAAAATCATACTGCAATAATGTAAGGCCCATCTACCCAATCTACCATTAGGATCTTTCAGGCTGTAAAGCCAACGCAGACTACTATTTTCTGCATAGATCGACTAGCAAAGGCTATGACGTGTTCCACGCCACCCTGGATTTGAGTAAGGCCGGCCCCCAAACCCGTACTACTTACGTCCATTTGTAAACAACAAAACGGTAAACCGAAATATGGTCTAGATAACGTGGGAGCGGAGATCAATGCAGATTTCAATTCCTGAAAAGCCTTTTCCTGGTCTTCACCCCACTCAAACCTTCGATTTTTCTTTAATAATCGATGGAGTGGTTCTGCCTTTCGGGCGAAATATTTTATGAATGTCCTATACCACGAGACCATACCCAGAAATCGTCTAAGTTTGCGCAAAGTAGTCGGTGCCTGGTAAGATGTTATCGGCACGGTCTTCTCCTGATCAGGGTGCATCCCAGTCTCATCCACAAGATATCCGAGATACCGTACTCGACTGCAACCGAATTCGCTTTTATCGGGATTGATCGTAAGCCCATCATCGAGAATCACATCCAGCAGTTTCTCCAGCCAATGGATGTGTTCCTCGAAGGTTTCGCTGACGACAATTATGTCATCCGTATAGGCAAACGCATGGGGCTCAAATTCCGGCGTTATCAGACGAGTCATACGGTTAAAATGATATAGCCCCTTACCCGGTACAGGAAAAGCAGTGAACTCTTTGTATTCCTCTGACAGTGGAATCTGGTGAAATGCCTGACTGAGGTCAATCTTGGAAATGTATCGTGCCGAAGACAGCTTATCCAAAATAGAACTAGTCGTCCTCATTGGGTATACGTCTTTCTTCGCTACCTCATTCAGCTTTCTGAAGTCGATACAAAGTCTGTAATTTCCGTCAGACTTCCTAACCATCACCACAGGGTTACACCATTCGCTTTTACTTGGGCTAATAATTCCCTCCTCTTCGAGCCTCTGGGCGGACTCTAGCAAGGATTCTTCAACCCTAGGAGAATAACGCCGATAAGCTTGTCTGAAAGGAGGATGTCCCTGTATAACTATATGGTGATTCACCATGTGTGTAGCAGGAAGCTTCGCTGGCATTAAAGGAATTTTTCTTTTAAGAAAATCTTCTAAATATTTAGCCTCAAATGGCTTTAGTTCCTTTATGCCAGCACATGCTTGAACAGCTTCTTTTGATAGCGAAACATTGGTAGTTTCCATACGACTGTCTGAAAGTTGGGACGATAGGGTTGCTTCAGAACCAATTTCCTGACCCCGATAGGTTCTCCAAATATCGTTACCTAGGCTCCAAAATCGTGGTTTAAACCTAACATCAAAATCAAAGAATTCGGCAAAATCGTGACCAAACAAAACTTCACAGTTAAACGTTGGTGCCAAACGAACCGGCATACATTTGCTTATACCTAAAAACTTAAGTGGTAAAATGGCTTGCCCGGCAGTTTCCTCAATTACCTTATTTGGATACATAATTCCTGGGCGTGGTTGATCAGCTAATTCCTTCAACAAAGTACTAAACTTCCCAAAAGCTTGCCTGTCTGTATAAGTGCAGCACGAGCCGGGATCAAACAGTCCGTTTAGTGGTTGGCCGCCCACACAAACAGTAATAAATAGGCGCCTCTCGTCAAGTACCATATTAACTTGATCGAAGAGAATTTCAGGGGCCTCTACAACGAAAGCGGGAAGTGATTAGACCCTATAATCACTTGT
Organism: Andricus coriarius; assembly: GCA_932066315.1. Taxonomy (NCBI): domain Eukaryota; kingdom Metazoa; phylum Arthropoda; class Insecta; order Hymenoptera; family Cynipidae; genus Andricus; species Andricus coriarius. The sequence goes on from CAKNWT010132747.1 coordinate 8,323, forward strand.
CCTTATTCGTTTCCCGGTCGGAGTCCACAGCATCCGCTGCAGCTCATAGAGTATTGACCGGATTTACCACATTTGTGGCAAAAAATACTCTTTTATTTAGGACAGGAACGGAAACCGTGTCCTGTCTCATTACAGTTCCAACAAGCGTAAAGCACATCTCTTCGTGTGACACTTGCGGTAGTGTGCACTGTGCTAGGTTGTGTTGGCCCTCGGACTTTGGAACCCACGGCAGGAGTCGGTAAATTCGACCCTTCAGTGGCGTGGGTACCCAATGGAGGATATGCGAAATTAGCTGGCATCATCTGTGCCTGAGGAATGTTACCTGGATTATTATTATTAGTAGGGTTGGAGCTTGCACCACCATCATATTTCCTGCCGCGATTTTTGCCACGACCTCCACCAGCCCGCTTCTTATTGTTATTGTCAATATTTTCATCTTTATTGACACTACTCTCATTGCTCCCATTAGTACTACTGTCTCGAATTGCAGGTTCATTTCCGGCAGCTGCTACACCATCCCCTTGCCTAATATCCGCACGGTATGATATTGGAGGGTCATAATGTTGGAAGATTAGGCGAATATTCAGCAAGTAATCTGCTATGGGTTCAGCTGGACCTTAAGTCCTTCTACGCCCCTCATCCCTAACTTGCGTTTGAAAATTTAATCCACCGTACCTACGCCTAAAAGCAATGGTAAACTGCTCCCATGAACTCCATTTTCTACTGTTAAACCGGTACCAATGTTGAGCGGAGTCTTTCAACAGAAAAAGAACAGCTCTAAAAAGATCTGCATCTGTCAAAGAACTGCCTCTACTACACTCCTCGACTTGAGTTAGGAATTCTTCCGCACTACTATCGCGTTTCCCATCATAATTGAGGTTCCATTTCCTGACCACCGCATGAATATCATTCCTACTACGAAAACGCGCAGATGTTAGTAAACCAGAAGAAGGTAAATAATTCACAGGACTAGGAGAAGACATTTGTAATCTGGGTCTATTATCTAGGTGACTGCTAGGAATATGATTAGTACAAAAAGGATCGTTGGCAGGTACAAATGAATCTAAAAATGGAAAATCCCACTAAAATGATTAGAATTTTGCAAAGTAGCTGTAACGTAACTATCATCTGAGTGCCCATCCTCATCCTGTAAAGTCTGATCGCGCTGCTCCGAAAGTTTTGGAGAATTAAACGGGTGTAAATTATCGCGAATACCACTAGTCTGACTAAAATCGTTGGAAAAAGGAGACATCCTAAGAGTTGTGGATTGAACCAAGCCCTGAAAAGAGGCAGGAATCATTGTGGAACGACTAGCAGGGGCGTACAAAGGTGGTGTTGGCTCGTATGGAGCAAACGTCACCACATTGGCTATTGTTTTCGCGAAAGTTACACTACCCGCGCTTGAAGTCGGTGTGAACAAACATTCCGTATCGTTGTTAGTAGTACGAGTAGTGTGGGAAATTGACGACTGAGCGCGCGATGTCACGTTAGGACCGCTAAGAGTAATTGATGGAGATAACCGAAGCCTTTCCAACTCGGTAGTCAAGTCGCGTTCCCCACTCTTCTCCCAAGTACGATGCACATGGCGACAATGCTGGTGGAACCTAACCAAATGCCATCTCATCGCCATATCATCCCCTTCGGAAGAGAGCTCAAAATAACGAAGTATTTCCTGGAGCTCATTGAGTGTTAAAGAACTCACCCAGTTAACAATAGAGTCTGTTGTTTCTGCCCATAATTTATCGATCTTAATCGTGGACTGATCCATTTTGCTCAAGATTCTAACTTGACGGTTAAGTAATTATAATCCTTTTAAAATAAATTCCTTGAAATCCTTTAAATAAATTCCTTGAAATGCTTTAAATAAGTTCCTTAAAATCCTTTAAATAAGTTCCTTAAAATTGCAACAATTCGACAAAATTATTCACCGACAAACATAATAATAATATTTTGTTTTTAAATAAACAAATCAGAAAATAATCGCGAACTAGCTGATAAATCAGTGGAATGGACCATATCCAACTAAATCTGGCAGGTAATCAACATCGAACCCACAGCAATACCTTTCAAGGGCAAATGGTAACATTCGCAAAGTGGGATGACAGGTTCATGATATTCAAATAATCAATAATTCATAAAAATGCGCAAAACACATAAAGTCAATAAATAATCACATGAATTCAATAAATGAATCATATAAATTCAATAAATAAATCACATAATTCATTAAAATAGAAGAATAAATCAGGTAAATTGTCCACATAAATAAACCGAGTAAACAATTCACATAATAACACCGTAACAAATCTCAAGTAAAATCCTGATAAATCTATTAAAATGATCCATAAAATAAAAAATCAGTTAGGCTATAACTGTCATGGCTGGGTTACTTTTGTTTGAGCCTTTATTGCTCCGAAAACACTTCACTGTCCGTTATCCTTTTATTTATTTTATTTTTAAAAAGTAAAACAATATATTTAAAAGATTTAAATAAAATTGCACAATCCCTAGTTTAAAACGTTTATGCCCCACGTTGGGCGCCAAAAATTTATAACGCCAATCCCAACTTTGAGGGATTCAAAGAAAGAAAGGACGCTACAAAGTTCTGACTTACCCTTTATGCTGAGGTGCCAGACATCACTTTCGGTTTCGTTTCTCAAGAGTGAAACGAATCTCACAAAATCAACTAAACTTCAAAGAAGAAAAAAAAAAGAACGACTGCCCTAACTCATGTTAGAGGAAAGTCGTGAGGGCAAAAACGCTTTAAACCAAATTTAAAATTGAAAGAGATATAAAAGTACTTTATTAATAATAAAAATACCAGATGAAAAAGAAAACATTTTTAACGATGAGAAGAAAACGCTTACTTCTTGCCTGAAGGGCGGAGCCTGCTAATGGCGTTCCTACTTCAGTTGCACACTTTAAGAGAAAGTAACCGACGTTTTACTTTAATGAGACGCCAATTATTTCTAAGTTAATAAATAAATGACGAAAGAAAAATAATAATTCTAACAAAGTAAAGGACTGGACAATTCATCGTATACCAAAATTATGCTTGAATCTACGAAAGTTAAAATTCATAAACGCATTGTCGACTCTCGAAAATTCCAAACGAACAAAAAAAACTCACTAAATTCACAATCATATCGCTAATTTAACCCGACACACTAAAAATTATATTTCTCATTAGGCTCAAGAAAACATTAGGTTTCGGAGTAAACTGACGCCTACCTTTGCTTCTAAGGAAGACCCGGAACTCCCCAACGTTCCAACAATGAAAATTCCTTAAATCCGCTGTTGCACTGAGCAACCAACTCGAACTGTCCTCTTAGCGTTCTTTCGCCTGCCTCCCGCTCGTCCTTTCCCGCTCGTCTTTCCCGCTCTCCGACCCAGTCCAGTAGGTGCTGCCCTCTTTTCGGTCCATTTCCCGCTCTCAACGGTGGAATAGGCTCCATCCTACGCCCCCTTGACGATAGTGCGTGAACCATAACCTCATGGCTAGTGTGCCGATAGTGACAAAGAGTGCCGCCTGTCTTGCAGTGGCAGATGTCGAGCCGGTTGTTATTTCGGCGGTTGCTAGTATGAGAAGTACTAATTCAACACCGGATAACGTGAGTGAAATCTCGAGCCGACGTGAGTGTATAGTGGATCGTGTGTGTAGTGTGGTGACAGTGTCCAGTTGTCCGAGCGACCAGAGGACGGAGATAGGCAAGGGTCTCTCTCTC
>CAKNWT010132749.1:988-13134 GCA_932066315.1 Andricus coriarius
AAGAATTTTCCTACAAAATTTCAAATTAGGATAAATATAATGTATCTTGTAAAGAGAAAGAGATACGTCAAAACGGGCAAAGTTTTCAAGTTCACCTTCAGAGTCATTTAATATATAAATATTAATAATTAAATATAGGTAAAAAGACAATATGCATAAATAACATAAATAACCTGGGAAATATAAAAGCGATGGGTTTTATGGCATTCTATTCTTGGACCACTAGTAAAAGGATTATCCTTCGAACCCAAGCTCTGACTATTTCTGAACATTTCTCATGAATTCTGACTTTTCCTGACGATTTCTGTCGAGAAACGTAAGAAAAGTGGTCAGAAATGGTCAGAAGTCCCGACTTTTACTGACGATTCCTGACTTTTTTTTAGTTGGGAAGTACTTTTAGAGAACTGTTCTTAAAAAGTTTAACTATTTACATTGAATATCCATAGGATAATCATAAACATTTACAAAAAATTTAATGCAATATCTCTTAAAATAATTTCAAAACTTACATTGAAATTTCAATTAGGCTATTTAAATTTCAGTGTTGCATGAAATTTCAATGAGTTTTTCACTAACCGTAGTATAAAAAGCTTCGCTAACATTTTCATGAAATGTCATGAACTTACATCTAACAGTAGGGGAGACCTCCCTACAGTGGATAGCTTCCTACAGTGGACATTTGTAAATGAAAGCGAAATGCCTTAAGTAAACCTAATTTGTACATTTTGTATGATTCAAGTTTATAAAAATGCATCATAAGACGAAATTTCCTGTTAAACTTAATTATAATAAAAGAAAGAAGTCTAAAAAACTATTTTTGACATGATCAAGAAACTTTGTCCTCAACTTTAGTAATTTTTTCCAAGTAAATACAATTTTTTAGAGTGTTTTTGTTTAATAATATATGTTCCTTGGCCATTAAACTATAATATTTTTTACCCTAGAATCTTACGTTCTATGTAAGAAAATTATTATAAATATATTCCTTGAGGCTCTCATTTTCCTACTATGGATATCTAGCTGCAGCGTAATGTAATTGAATGTTTATCACAAATATAATATAATATATTTAATAGTACAATCATCTCTGAAAGGTAGATGCTCGAAATTATTATTATTTAAATCATATATTTTTGAATAACATATGTAGGTTATGTACGGTAGTATGTAGTGTGCAACAGCGTGTAGTGTTGAAAATGTTAACAGAACGTTTTTTTTACATCCCATCTTAATTTTTTCTCAAAATTTTAAGATCGACACATTTCAATTGTCTCTACAATTATCAGTAAATATTAAGCATGAAACTCTTCTTCTTTAATTATTTTATCACTCAACTTGAACAGCTTTTAAAATTAGTAATTTTAAATTTCCCGCAAGCAGACATAACCTTACCATGCACAATTTCTATATAGGTATTTTCTAGGTACTTTTGACACGGCAAGATTGGTGGCAATCCTAACCTCGCCTGACCTGTCCACTGAAAGGCGAGTTGTGAAATATGAGCGAAATAACTGACATTATATTTTTGCTAATTTTATCCGAAATCAAAATTATATCACTTTTCTGTTTGGTCTGATAGTAGCGTCGGTATAAAATATAATTTAGGGGTACGAATAAAAACATCTTTCTATTCTGCTTCCCGGTGTAGAATCGAATGTCAACTGTTGGGCGAACCTGCCAACAGTGGACAAAATTTTACCACCTCAAAATAATATTAATAGCTTTTTATTGGCTAACGAATTGAATTTTACGGATATCTCATCACATGGGTGAATATATCCGCCTCATTTGTGCCATAAGAGCTCTTTAATATATATCCTACTTTGTGTTTACTGAAATCTATCAATTTTTGCTATCCACTGTAGGGAGGTCTCCCCTATACATTATTTATTGTAAGAACTACTCTTACTCTTTAATTTAAGAGTTGCAGAGTCCAATTACGATAAAGTTGCGCTAATTTGAAGTTACGAGATATTCTCAATAAAATTATCATGAAAATAAACAGTACAATTTTTCATGTATGATTAAGTTGGTTATATGATAACTGCAACGTTATAATTTTCTATATTCGATAATAAAATATTATACGTATGATTTTCTTTTGCGTAAAAAACATAAAATTGTTATGACAAGTAGAAGGAGCAAAATTAAAATAAATGTTTAACTCTAAAAAAAATTTATTCCCAGAAAAATTCCAAAGTGAGACGGGGCAAAATTGAATACTGTTTAATCTAAATAATTACAAAGATTTGACTTGGTATCAATAAGATAATTAATATAAACTATTATATAAATATAAACTACTATATAATATTAATATAAACTATTATATAGTAATAACTAAAAACATTTTTCATTATGTGTATGATTATTGCAAATTTTTATTCGCAATTTTGAATCCACCATATTGAGAATATCTCGTAACTTCAAAATAACGTAACTTTATCCAAATTGCACACTGCAATTCTTAAATTACAGAGTAAGAGTAATACTTACAATAAATAATGTAACTAAAGAGAAAGACCAAGAAAATGTTGTGCAATCTGTATATAACCTCAAAAGTAGCCAGAATCGCCATTTTTTTGGTGCAACCCGTAAATATCTCAAAATACTGACGTGACGGGCCAATTTTGACCCCGGGTTCAGATTTTACGCGAAAAATTACTTCGGGAATGACCCTCCGCTATCCAATAACTGACATGACCCCATTATTTGCAGGCCTGTGTTATCGCAAAATTTACAAGTTGATCAATTATTACGTTAAATTCTTTATGAAGATGATGTTATAATAAAAAAGTAACATCAGAATCGTGCAGAAAATCCTCAAAAAACATAAATAATAACCTATCAGTGCAATACTAGATAAGATTTTGCAACGAGGAGAAACGAACGTTAAAAATAGTTGCTTTAACTGCATGTGAAAAAACGCATACATATGGTTAAAATTCCAAATTTTGCAGAGTTGGGATGCAAAAATATCGAAAAGGTAGGGGCTAGGATAAGTTGACCTTTGTTTTGGGTACCTCATGCAATCTTTTTTCGCCGGTTATAACCCTCTGGGAGCTGAACACCTGAAGACCTTCCCTTGTAAAATCAGAAAAATTAATCTCAAAAATTGATTTAAAGTTAGCTTATTTGCAAATACCTTTAGACCATTTAAAATATTTGAATATTGTATCAGATAAAATCAATGATGCAAATCTAACGATCAGCCCGGACAAATGCGAGTTCGGCTGCTCGGAAATCAAATACATGAATAGCTAATCATGATTATTCTTTAATCGAGGCTTTAATCATGATTAAATTGTAATGCGTTCCACCATGGACATTTTAACTCTGATTAGCTAATCAAATACCCTTTTCGTGATAACTCTGACATTCTCTTGTAACGGCGACTCTGATTGGCCGCTACAAGAAGAACGTTTAAGTTTCATGCGCGCGCACGGTACAAGCTGACGACATTAACCAAGTCATGTGACATCCAGCAGAAGTCTTTTTTGTCAAGAAGTGAAATAATTTTGCGTGGATGTAATATATCGACATAATGTTACATTTTTTCCATCACTATTGGTTAAATATTTATTTTCATCGCTGCAAAATGAACTTATGCGACTGAATTCTTGTTTTGTTAACTTATTTATTTTAAATACACATTGTTTTTAAAAACGAATTATCTCTTCTAATGACGTGAAACAAACTGTAGGTGAGAAAAGTGAGGTTATTGGAACGCAATTTACACTTTACGGACGCCTTATCAAAGATATTTTGGCTTCATAGTTTAGAGTTACTTGAATATGACTACGGAGTCATATATCGTAAAGGCAGTTTAAATTTTGTCCATGATGCTCTCTCGAGATCAGGACAAACAGCAAAAATAGAGCGTTTGCGATAGACTGTAGCGTGGAAATACCAAAAGCGGACGTTAACGACAAAATAGACGACTGGTACTCTACCAAATTCAGACAAGTTACAGAAAGACCAGAAGAACATGAAAAATGGCGAATCAGAGATGCGGAACTCTACTTTTACTTAACTGACCCACTCAAATCTACTCTATTACCAGCCTTGAACCCTTGGAAATTAGTCTTACCCCAAAAACTGAGACGTCAAGTTTTACGGGAAAACCACGACGAAACTCAGGCAGGACATTTAGGCTCAGAGAAAACGCACGCGAAAATGGTATGAGCCGATATCATGGGCCCATTACTAAGTTCGAAAAAGAGAAAAAATCAATACATTTTAGTGTTTGTAGACCTATTTGCAAAATGCGTCGAAATAATCCCAATTGAAAAAGCTAACGGGATCACAATAGAGTCAGAATTCCACAAACGTGACATTTCGCGTTGGGGAACACCGCGGATTCTCCACACCCGACAATGGCAAGGAATTTGGGAACAAAACATTAAGAGACTTAAACCGAAAAATTTGGTATTAGACACACAAAAACACCAAAATATTACCCTCAAGCAAATCCAACCGAGCGATACAACGGGGCGATCAAACAAATAATTAAGACTCATATCGATGATGACGACTCTATCTGGGACGAACATATAGACGATTGGCAGTTCGCATTGAACACTAGTGAAAATTGGTCGACGCAATTTACCCCCTTATTTTTAAATTTAGGTCGTGAATTAGAACCAATTCAGTCCTTTAGAAAAAATATTGAAAACGACAGCGAAATAGAGTTCCAAAGCATAGACAAATGGACTTGACAGACTAAGAAAGTTGCAAATTATAAAAGAAGTTCAGAAAAATTCCAATAAAACAAACGAAAGACAAGCTAACAATTACAATTTACGAAGACGGCCGTTAGAATTTAAAATAGGAGATAGGGTTTTAAAAAAGGTAAACAAACCGTCAAATAAAGCGGGTAAAAAGAGAGGAAAACTATATAACCAGTATGAAGGTCCTTTCATAATCAAAAAGAATATTTCCCCAAAGATTTACGAATTAAAAAACTTAAAGGGAAAAGCATTAGAGAATGGAATGTAAATGATTTCAAATTAGAAAACGTAATCATAGCGTATGCTATATAAACGAGTTTAAGTCAGAATGTTTAGACTTGAACAGGGACAAAAATGGCATTAGATCAATAGCATTTACGACACAAATGAACTCGAAAAGAACTGTAAACAATACTCTGAACACAACTACTTTAAAATGACTCTAATAAATAACTTAGAAGATAACAGCATTTTGAGTCCTAAGACAAGACAGAAGTAACATTCCTCTTTAATACGAAAGAAAAAGGTGAAAACATAATAAGAATTAGAAGAGGAAATTTAAACCTTAGAAAGGAAGTACAAACAGCGAAGCGCAGAACCCAAAATTCTATAACAGGAAACAAAGCTACTCTGAATATTTGCAAATAAACTAAATTACACAGTTTAAATTGGATTTACAATTTTTATAACTAAATGTAACTACAGCAACTCAACTCAAACCAAAACAGACTCAAAGGACAATCGACTCTAAAAAACAAGAAATCTCTACGACAATTGACGACACGGACGAGTTTTTCGTTTTCCTTTTCATATTTGTTTCAGAAAGAAGATAACCATGAAGGAGGATCAGAAGCGAAAAGACAACGAGATAACAGAAACTTAAATCACAAAACTAGGGACAATTGTAAAAAACTACAATATCAATTTCGCGAAGGATTAATACTTTAACTTATTTAGATACTATATAACCTTCCAGACAACGACAAAAATTTTAACTTAGCAAAAACGTTACAACTCCAGATTAAAACAGACAAATTTACTCATTGTGAAACCAAATCATAATTATTGACCAGATTTCAAATTGATACAATCAAAATTTTTAAGGCAAACCTCAAGAGGAAAGCAGCAGGTTTGCAAACTTGTATTTAAATGCCCTTTTTTTGAGACTATATTAGACTTAGGCAAAGACATTACAGAAACACCAGGTATACGGCCAAACCCCCACAAGGGTGGGGGGGGGGGTGTAACAGAATTGTAACCATAACGCGGGACTCGGTACGGCCCTGCACGAAAGGGTTGCCGGGCCGCACACGAGGCGGAACGGAACCCCCCGAGGGGACCCGAAGTCCCGGGCAACAGCATGGCAGTTGCCTAGTCTCTGCTCGTTCGTTTGGTTGTTAACCGTTTCCAGCTAGTGCTAGTGTGCGCTCTCGCTTTCCCGCCCTGAAGAAGATCTCGAAGAAAGACCCTCGACCTCTCAACGGTTCTTCTCCGGACCATCTTGGCATCCACGGAACTTCACACCTCTTAACACTCTACGCCTCTGCGCACTTACGAGGGTGACCCGATCGCCAGTGCCTTGCCACGACCTGGCCATCTTCATCGCAGCTGTAAGAGACAATAAAGTGTTTTTATTCTTTTGTGAAAGGTCTTTCCTTGTGTTATCCTTTCTCGGCTTTCCACTTTCGATTCTCCCTCCTTGGCATCACCCCCATAATAAGGTAGTTAATACTTTCGAACCCAAATTATCAAATAGGGATTGCATAGATCTAGACACGTGGGAAATATACTTCAGATCTATATATCCTGCCCGGGATCCTGATACCTAGATATTAACGATTAACGATTCACGGATTCCTTATCTTGACTCGCATATTACTTTGGAGGATACTATTTCAAGTTTAAAGAATTGTAAGTATAATAAAGCTCCAGGGCCGGCCGGATATTAGTTATGAATTTTGTAAACATTTATCTGGCAAACTGATACTGTACCTGAATTCTTTATTTAACAAAGTAATAGATTAAGCGAAAGTTCCAAAATCGTGGTCGAAAACTTATGTTAAAATATTGTATAAGAAAGAAAATTACTGATCCTTCCAACTACCATTCCATTGCTCTAGTTGATTGCATCACAAAAATCTTGATAAAAATTCTTTTAGAGAGACTAATAGATTGGGCCGAAGAGATACATCTTTTACCTCAGTGGCAGGCGGGTTTAAGGAGGGGTCGGGGGTGTATGGCCCACGTGTTTACTCTTAACTCATTAAATAAACATCGTCTAAGATTAAATAGGGGAAACGTTTATGAAAAATTTGTTGATTTTAAAGGAGCTTTTCCGTCTTTGAATCTTAAGATCTTATGGAATAAAATTCTGTCAAATTATGTGGATCGAAATTCGCAAGAATAATAATAGATTTTTACTCCAAGGCTAATGTAGCAGTTAAAGGGAGAAAAGGTGTGTCCCGAGTAGTAGACATTACGAAGGGAGTTATGCGGGGAGAAGTCCTAGGTCCAACGATGTTTACTTTGTTAATCGCTGATTTAGAGAAATTCTCACTTGGCCCTCCTTGCCAAGTCCCTTGTGGGAATGGGAAAAATTCTTAAAGGATTATATGAATATTGTAAGATAAATGATTCGGAGGTCAATATAGACAAAATAAAAATTGTAATGTTTAGGAAGGGAGGCCATGGAAATAATAAAAAACATTCACCTTTTATGTACTGGAACTGCGAAGTGGAAATTGTTAAGTGTTATATGTATCTAGGCACACCCTTCAGTCAATCTGCGATTTTTGTAAATGCACTGAAGACAGCTGTAAGTAAATCTAATATAGCTTTGTACTCTACAATTTCTCTGCTTCATAGATTGAAACTTGACTCCTGGAATCCTGTTATTGGACTTTTCCAAACCCTTGTAACTAGTATTTTAATGTACGGTGTGCACGTATGGAGTCTGCGATATTTTGAGACAAATGAAAAAATTCCGACAACATTTATTAAGAGAATCATTCATGCACTAAAAAGTACTTGAGGATATGCAATTAGAATAGAGGCTGATGCCTCTCGGCTAGCGGTTCGAGTTTTCAGTTTATTTCTTAATTGGATCGAAAAAATCTTGCAGATGCCTGATGATCGATACCCGAGAAAATGTTATTTAAGGTTAAGGGAACTAGAAAAATTGAAAACAACCAGAATTGATAAACAAAATTATAATTGGGCCCACCAGGTTAAGAATATTTTGTGGAAATAGGGGCGGGGGATGAATGGGACTCTTCTTCTCTCCTCCTTACAAGACCATAAAATGGCTTGGATAAGAAAGTATGATGAAAAGCTTCACCAGATAGATCTTCAGAGAGCCCAGTCGTACTCGGCTCTTATCCTTTATCCACACCTAACTTTGCACGATGGGTCCCAAAAGTATTTGACTATAAGAATTCCGCTCAAATTTATCAGAGTAATTTCCCAATTTCGTTCAATTAACAGATTTCAGCCTAGAATTATAATAAAAAATAAAGCCCACAGGATTGATTTCAAGGATTTTTGTAATTACTGCTATCAGGATATTTGTAACTCCGAATACGTATATCATTCATTAATAGAATAGACTATAAAATTTTTGATAATCTGGAAGCTAGCGATATTAGAAAGGCAAATATATTTATAATTAACACCTTTGAGTGTGTGCAAATAAAAACAGTTGAAATTTATGTAATGATAATTATTATTATATGTATTTATTTATATTATAAGCTGTAACTTCTTTGCACGAATCAGTGATTCTTTTGCAAATACAGACTATATATAATTTTGACGATCCTTGGCCTCAGGTCATAACCCGTTTTTGAAAGTTTTTCTTTCAAAAAGTTTGTCTGAAATTGATAACACTTTTGCAATCTCTGTTACCAATTTTGCATTTTCACTGATCATCAATATTTAATGACTAGAGTTCAAAGTAAAATAATTTTTTCTTTAAATTTATGATTTTTGAAAGTTATTTTAAGTGCCAATTATAAAAACTTCTTGATTTTTCCAAGTTTTTTTTTTAATCCTTGAATGTTTCCTGACTTCCAGGTCTTCCTTGAACTGCATCTACCTTGCTGATCCCTCTTTAAGAATGTAATTCCTACTAAATAGGGCTATCATTCGATTTCATAAGTTGGAAGAAGAAAAAACTACATGATGAGATAAGAAAATCATTACTTACTGATATGATAGAGTTTGTTTTGCAGAAACTAGACGATTCTTCAGAGAGGGTTTTTGAGTCTCGGCGACTTATTTCTTTAGCATTATCAACATCCGCAGAGGGACTCAAAGGATGGGCGGACTCTTTTTCTGTCATATTTTCAATACCTAAAAGTTGTACGGTGAGAAATTTATATACCTATTCTTTATATTTTTTTTTCATGATAAAATTAAGAAATTTCTTAAATAATGTGAACAATGAATGACTTGCATATATGCATAAATGATTATATATAGTTTTCCGGAAGAGATCGTGCAGTCGCTGGGTAGAATGAATTTATCCAATCTGATTTTCAGCGCCTTTACAGGACGGACTGCATATCGAGGCCTGAGTGGAATAAGGTGCTCGGTCTAAAGTTCTCGCTTTTTCTAAAGTGCTCGGTTTGTTTGAAAAGTTGGTTCCGAATCTGCTCGAAAAAAGTGTTGGTTCAGGTCTTGTTTGAGAAAGGTATTCATTCGGCGAAGTATTTTATTCTTGAATTTTTGTATTCGTGCCACTGACTTAGGGGATCGAACCTTTACAAAAGCAAAGTTTCCTTTTTTATTTAAGCTTCAGATTCATACTATATTTGTATAATTATAACAAGCTAAGATAATACAACACCACTTTTTACATTTATTTTGTAATCAATATATTATGAATTAATTGTAGTATGACATGCAATGTGGTGAGTATTGAATAAAAGAATATTTTTCAAGCGATAATTGAATATCATATAATTTATAATAAACCTGCTGATATCAGCGAAACGACGTCTAGGATAATTATAGTTCTCGTATATTAATAAATACATTAGAATAATATATCAAATAAAAATAATATTCTATTCAAAGAAATTGAAGATACATATTGTGTATTCTACCTAATACATAGTATATTTGTAGAATCTACCAATATACGTTTTTAAACAAAATAAGATATATTTTTTAAATAAACATGATTATCGAAATAAGTAATTATTTTAATCATAATCAATAAATCACTGCATAATTTCATTATAAACTGAGTGATACTCTAGAAGAATTACCCCGCTGAAATACATCAATTGTAAATTCTTCTTCTTTTCCGTATCCAATTGAATTTTCTTCAAACAAATTTTATTCTTGAATTATTGTAGCGGTACCACTGACGGAAGGGATCAAACTTTTTCAAAAGTGAAGTTTCCCTTTTTTCTTAAAATAAGTTTTCTGTAAATCTAGGAATTTAAGCCAGATTTAATGTTTGCGATTCAATTAAGCCGAACGATGAATAGTGATTCAAATTCACGATAACGTTAATTCCAAAATAATATGAATCGGGATTAATTTTTCGATTTTTTTTTTAATTTATGTAATTTTTAGGCTATTCCAAGTAAAAAATAAAATATTGGGCAGTAGAATATAATAAATTTTAGAAGTGAATCGAATTAATGAGATATAACATTTTTTTATTCTTTCAAATAAAACAACTTGTCACTAAAAATGTACCGGCATACTATGAATCCTGGCTACATCTCCAAAGGCTACAACTTAAATTGTTCACAATGGAAACAATGCAAACGTAAGAGGTAAACTTGCATAAGTCGGAAATATCTTCGCAAATTTATTAGAAAGCTTCATTCGGAACTGAGCTTAGTTTTAAATCACTACGGTGGATTACGTAATTATTTTAATAAATCATGTTATCAACAAAATCCTATCAATTGACGGTACGCAACATTAAAAAAATCATTTTTTTATTATTTGTTATATATTATATATAAATATGCATACATACATACATACATACATCCATACATACATACATACATACATACATACATATATATTTCTTTGACCTTCCTTCGGTTTCGATTCCTTTGGAATAGAACTGAAGGGCCTATGACAAAGCCACCGAACGCGTCCTCGGGTTGCGGATAGAGGGTCCCTGTACCAAGGGTTTCTGCTGAATATGGTTACAATAATTAATAAGCAGTCGCGGACAATTGTCCAGGGATGTCCCGAAGGAATAACCCCTAAGCGGAAGCATGACAACCGTGCCGAAAGCCTAATATCACCTGGGTGGGGTGTCTTAAACGGTGACTCGGGGATACCGGGCGACCTCGCAGAGTGTGCACCCTTATCCTTGCATGCGGGGCTCTACAAGGATGGACGAACCCTTTCCCTAGCTGCTCGTGGGAACAACAATGACACCACCAAAACACCCAAAAGTTGTAAATGCAGTTCAAAACGATCGAACACGCAGAGCACCCGACACTGGGTCGGCGAACAATGCCGATAATCCTAGAGTTCGGGGAGCTGAAAATAATTTAGATGGAAACACGACGACGAACCGGCGAAACGCCCACATTGAGTGGACGAATCAACTCAAGGATGACTTGCTAGACTGCTACGATGCCAGCAGTATCCCTATTCACCGAGGCTTTATGGCGCGTATGCAATATGCATACTCTGTGGTGCCAAAAACATCCAGAGCTTCAGCACGTTTCGATTCAATCGTTGCGAAACCAACGTGCCTACCTCTGGAAAAATGGATATGTACGTGGAGGGCTTCCCCAACCGCTGCTTGATCAAGCTGCAGCCGAAGATGAGGAAGCGAGATTAAGACCAACCGCGGAAAATAGGCACCTTCTGAGAGATGATCACGATTTCAGGACAAGAAGGAACATTAACATGCAAGTTACTCTTAAGCCCCAAGATCTGTTTAAAATGGATGCCTCCCTTCGTGGAGAAATCTCGCAAGAATCCAACCGCTGGACCATCAGTTGCTCAGTTTATGGTGCTGCGAGAGCTTTGGCTGATTCAAATCGAAGGCCTACGATGGATCAAAAGACCAAAAGTCAATCATCTGCTAGACCGTTCACGGAAAGGGTTCCAAACGGAAAGCCTTCGATTCAACCTCTCATAGACTTATCATCTGTCTGTTAGAAAGCTTGAAGGTGCATCCACACATAGTGAGATGCATAGAGAGATTAATGCCTCTTTGGAAAACTAGATTTACTATCTCATCTGGAAATCATCGTGTAACAACAAACAACGTCACCTTCCAGAGGGGCGTCTTTCAGGGCGATACCATGAGCCCTTTACTTTTTTGCATCACACTTCTGCCTCTATCTCTCGCGCTAAGAAATTCTTCTGGTTACCTCAGTTGCGACACTAACCAGCGCGAGCATAAGGTCACTCATGTATTTTATA
>CAKNWT010132791.1:483-12460 GCA_932066315.1 Andricus coriarius
TTCTTTAATTCCTTGTATAGACATTTTTATAATTTTAGAAATTATTAATGTGAAAGTAAAATTTTTTCAAAAATCAGACTGTAGTAAAAAAAAATTTATTAAAACCATTGCAGTTAAATTCTTCAATGATGCTTTAAACAAATTTAACACTGTAGTCAAAGAATTTATTAAAATATGTAATGAATTTTATGTTATCATAAATTTTCTCTCTAAAATCAAAATGTATTAAAATATGAAATTATCAAAATGCATTGCAGTTAATAATTCAAATAATATTTTAAAAAATTTCAACAATGAACGATAAAAAAACCTTTTCCTATGTGACAAGTTTGGAACGTTTATAAACAATATCAGGTAAAACAAAAATTAGTTTCATCCGAATAATCGATAGCAGCCCTCTAAGTTTTACCCACCCACGCACTTTGAAAATTATACGGGAAAATAAATTTAAAAAATTTCTTTTCGTTTATAAACGTTGCAATTTTCAGTTTCGTCTTTTTCTTTAATTAATTCCTTGTATACAAATTTTCACTTTGGAATTATTTTATTTTTATTATTTTTAATTTTTAAATAGAAGCTTGCTAAGTTTTCATACATCAACATTCTCTAGGAAATATATTATTGAGGGACAATACAATCGCCCCAGCAAATATTATTATTGATTTTCTTATTTTATAACCGAAACTACATTATATAAGTTTAAGAGATAGGTATTTTTTATAAACCATAACAGTTTTCGAGCACAATTGTCATTCATCAAGATAAGAAGCATAATAATCTGAAAAGCAGAAGGTATTTAAAGAACTGTTTTCAACTAAAAAAATTGTGGGGTAAACAAACTGAACAATTATTTAAAGTTTGATATTATATATAAATGCTTGAAAGATAGTAGATACATTAAATATTGAATATCAATAGTATTTCAATTTTCTAATGCAGTTATCTGCCGGAATTAGACTTCTTATCACTCAAAATGAAAACTAGTAATTTAACCTAGACATTTCTGTTATCTTACCGAATCAATACGAAAAATTAGAGTAAATTTATCCGCGAAATTCGATCAAAATTTACAAAAACATTAATTGTGTGCAAGTATATGACCATTCGACAAACAGAACAGAATGCATTGATATGAAATGTACAATAAGCGTCGTTCTCAAATCAGTGACCCAAATCTGAACTCAATTTAAAGTCTTTTTACAGCAGACTCCACAAAAAATGAACAACCCCACTTTTTCCAGATTATAAAACTCTTCACTTTTGCACTAATTAACTGTTTTTATTTGATAAATCTTTTTATGACTTGACTAGAAACTATAAATTAGCTTCAAGGTCCTGAATAAAGGAGCAATAAATGAGGGATAAATCGGCAGGAATTGAATCAATATTTTTGGAGAATTTAAAAAAACCCGAACTCTTATTTATCAACATAAAATCGTAAGGAAATTGATGTCACAATGCATATGGTGAAATGTCGGAAAATCCGCATCTTGGTTTATTTATAGACCCCCATACGATTTACGAACGTTCCATAAAGCGATATCAAAGAATCCGGGTGAAATTGGGCCTGATTTTTTTTTGATTGCAACCAATTTCGAAATGACTCGATCAAGTGGTAAAGCTTCGGAAAATCTGAGATTTCGACATTACGTAAATAGAGAAGAACCAGAGTTTGAATCTCGCATGTCAATATCAGCGATCGTGGATTTGCCAGAGGACAAAGCTGGACGTCACACTTGCTTAAAAATTAGTTTTTTTTCAATACCTGCACGGGTTCCTGGATGATCATCATTCACAGCACAATTCTACGCATAAAAAAATAGCTTCCACCGAGACACAAAGGCCAAAATCCGGGCATAAAGTCATAAACTGATACTTTTTTATAAAAATTTCTTAAGAGTCCATCTTTGCTACGATCCGTTTGAAGTGAACAACCGAACAACTCACTTCGGATGCAGGTCGCCAACCACCATCGAGTAAAAGTAAAAAAAACATCGTTTGTAGAGTGAAGTTGTCCCGGAAGGGAAACATTGATAAATTTGAAATTTGGAGTTTAACATGCAGTTTTAAACATGAATTTTTATTTTTTTAAGGTTAATAATTTATTTTGTGTTTCTATTTCCTTTTTTATAGATGTAAACTCTAAAGAAAAGATAGGATTTTTAAGTTTTCTTGAAAAAGTTGTTTATTACATCGTCAGGTGTGCCAACAGTCGTAGTTTAATTCGCGCTTGCGCCAAAGTTCATGTTTTTGGAATCTGTCAAATATTTTGTAAAAAAGACCAAAAAAAGAGAAGAATAGATGAGGAATGGCTGGAAATGATATAAAACAATCTTTGAGAAAACTAGATTTTCCGCTGTGTGCGAGGGATGCTTTGTATCAGATCGGTGAGTACAATTATCAATTTAAAACTAGTTTTTGTGATTTTGGAGGTTAGGAATTTTTTTGGGAAAAGCGGCTTTTTGAGTTAATTCCAAATCTCTTGATTATTTTGTGTTATTTTCATGGTAAAAATGTTGTTTAGCGTCCTTTTAGTATTTTACTTTGATTATTTTTCACTAATTTTAATCTTTTTAGTTCCTGGATACAAAATATAACCGATTTCGAACTCGAAATTTTAGTATTTTTTTCTTCACTTCAACAATTCTATTATAATGTTCAGGTGGCTAAACCTACATTGTGAAAACTATATTTTAGTTTTGATTATAGTATAATGCTTTTGTTTTCCACGGTTGTTTTTAGTTTTGAAGTTCTCAGAAAACGAAATAAATTCGTATTGCTTATCATTAACCAAAATAGAGGTAACTGGACATTCGGGGTATAATAATAATATTATATTAATTAATTATATTGAATAATATTAAATTTAATTCTGTTCTTGAAAATCCAACAATTTTGTTAAAAACTCATCCTTTTTGGTTGACAGTTCAACTACTTGGATCAAAATTGGTGTGTTTTGTTGAAAATTCGTCGTTTTTTATAGAAAATTAAACTTGTTGGTTATAAATTAAATTTTTTTGTCGAAAATTCAATAATTTGGTTAAGAAATCATTATTTTCGGTTAGAAATTCGTCTCTGGGTAGAAATTTCATCTTTTCTTGGTGAAAAATGATACTGTTTGGTTGAAAATTATTCTGTTTTAGTTGAGGATTTAACTGTTTTTTATTTAAAATTTAAGTATTGTTTGGTTGAAATGTCACCTATTGCATTTTTGGATGAGAATATATCTTTTTTGGTTAAAAGTCGAACTACTTTGTCAAAAATTCATTTTTTATTGTAGAATATTCATTTTTTTGCTTGAAAATACATTTCTTTGGGTAAAAATTTAATCATTTAGTTGAAAGTTAATTTTTGTAACTGAAAATTCAACTATTTCATTTTTGTTTGCAAATATATCTTTTTTAGTTGAAAATTCAGCCATTAGGTTCAAAAGTCGTTTGTTTTGTTTCGAATTCATTTTTTTGGTAGACAATTAACCTTTTGGGTTAAAAATTTACCTTTTGGTTAAAAATTTAATTATTTTTTTGAAAATTCAACAATTTTTTTAAAAAATCATTATTTTCGGTTGGAAATTTGTCTTTTGGGCGTGATAATTAATCTATTATTGTAAGAAATTCAACTATTTTGTCGACCATTTTTTTTTTGGTTTGTTAAAATATCAACTATTACATTTTTCATTAAAAGAACTTAACTTTATTAGAAATTTAACAAACCGGAAAAATAAAATTCGAATTCTCATTATTAACACTACACTATTTAATTTATTGTTTTTTACTGGCCTTCTAATTCACTATAGTAATTATCCCAATTTTCAAGAATATTTTCTTCGTATACAAAGCGTTCCCTGATTCCGAAAATTTGAAGCGAAGTAAAGTTTTTTTTCTTAATTTAAGATTCAAAATTTCTCGGTATAAGCATATAAGTTTTAAAAGGCCTGTACATTTTTACACTTCCACACTTTAAGGATTTCTTAAAAATTTTAAGAGTTCCCTCTAATGGTTTCGAATTTTAAAGTATTTGAATTCAGTTTTTCCAAAAACGTGAAATTTTTATCAAAATAATTCAAATTGAAAATAATGATTAATTCTTGAATTTTAAACGCTGCTTTAATTTTTAATTCTCTCATTTATAAAGTTTGATTGAAATTATTAAATTTCAAGTATCAAAAGGCCACCTTTTATATACCTTTTATATTTGAAAATTATTTAGCTTTAAAGGATTTTAATTAAAAATTGTGCAATCTTAAACATTTAAAAATTACAAAGTTAAACCAGGTTAAACGTTTAGATTCTAAATCGAAATTTATACAGTTGTTAATTATTTTAATTAAAACGAAATAATTTTTGATTTTTTGAACATGACATTATTCCAATTTCAACCTTTTCTGTTTTACAATTATTTGGCTGCAATGGATTTTAAATGAAATACGTAGAATTTAAAAAAATTTAGATTTGAGACGACAAAATGTTGAACGCTTAAAATCTAAATTCATTTATTTCCAATTGCAGTTATTTCAGGCCTCACAGTCCCTATGGGACAAAATATAGGGACCAAAGGGTACTTTTTGTCGCGCTCATAGGGTACTTTTTTGGCACTCAAAGGGTAAAAAAATCAGAATAACTTTATAAGAATCCAAAACAATTCAAGTTAATTTCAAAAGAATTCAAATGTATTGGAAAAATTTGTTACATCAAAAAAATTCTATTGATTTCCGTAAAATTGGATTGAATTTTGAGAAAATTAAAGTCAACGAGAAGAATTCGATGAATACTTTATTATTTTACTTTACATTTTATTTTAGATTCAGGTTAAACAAAAAAAAATCAAATAAATGAAACAATTTAAAAAAAGGTATGAAAAATCTTCATTTAATTCAGTAATTTTGAAATGAGCTTAGAAAAATTCAAGGAAAACCAAAAACATTTGATGAAATGCATAAGAATTCAAGGTGAGTAAATTTAGAAGAATTCAAGTGAATTAAAAAAATTCAAGAGAATTCCAAAGAATTAACCAAAATTGAGGTAAAATTAAGAAGAATTTAGAGTGAATTCCAAAAGATAATTTCAAATCTCTTTAAATGTTTGAAATCCTACTAATTTTTTTCCAAAAAAGTGACTAATGACTAGAAAACGATTCAAGTCAAATTCAAAAGAATTTATATGAATTGGACAAATTTTTTTAAAACGAAAAAATCCATTTATTTCAGTGAAATTTGGGTGAATTTAGATGAATTTATGGGAAACGAAAAGAATTCGATGAAATTCATAAAAAATCAAACTGAATTTAAAAAACAATCAAGGGAATTAAAAACAATTAAAAAATATGAAACAATTCATTGAATTGAGTAAGGTTGAAATTAAGTGAATATAGAAGAATTCAAAAGGATTTAAAAGAATTAAGGATAAATTAATAAGAATTCAGGGCGAATTACAAATGAATTGCAAAAAATATTTGAAAATCTCTTGAAACCTTTGAAACATTACAAAATCCCTCACTTCTTGTGAATAAATTCTTTGAAATCTATTAAAATATTATAAAATCTCGTGAAAATACATGAAATCTGATGAAACTTCCTGAAATCCTGGAAAATTAATTAAAATACCTTGAGAGCTATTCAAATGCCATAAAATCATTGAAATTCTCGAAAATCTTATAAAATCCCTTTTTTAAATATCCTATAAACTTACAGGTCCTAAAAATCCTTCCATATCTTCCGAAATTCGAGGAAATTCTTTAAGACCGCATGCACACTTTTTTCAATCCCTTAAAATGATTAAAACCCTTGGAAATCCCCTGAAATTGTTGAATTCTCTTGAAAATGCCTTGAAATCTTTTAAAATACCCTAAAATATTTAAAAAATCTTTTAATTCCCTTCAAACTTATGAGATAAATAAACAAGTTTTGGAATCTTTTAAAATTTCCTAAAATATTTCGAATCCTTTGATATCTTTTGAAATCCCTGGAAACTTTTTAAAACTCTTGAAAATGCCTGGGAATCTTTCGCAATACCCTCAAATATTTTCATTCCTTTTAAATCCCATTAAATTACTAAAATCCATTACAATTTGTGTTGTAATGTTTTAAAATAACCTGAAGTATTTAAAATCCTTTAAAATTAAAAAAAATTAAAAGATCTTGAAAATGCCAAGGAATTTGAAAAAAGACTTTAAAATATTTCAAATCCTTTGATCATTTTGCTAATTGATCCTCAGGATCAATTAAATAAAAACTTTTAAGAATTCAAAAAATCCATTGAATTAAGTAGAATTGAGTCAATTTAGAAGAATTCCAGTGAATTAAAAAAATTCCAAAGAATTCCAAAGAATTCAGGATAAACTAATAAGAATTCAGTGAATTCTAAAAAATAATTTCAAGTCTCTTCAAACCTTAGAAACACTACGAAATACTATTAAATCCCGTGAAATTCTACGAAATCTGGGATATTACCCGAATTCTTAAAAAAATTATTAAAATACCTTGAGAGCTTTAGAAACCCTTAAAATCCTCGGAAGTCTTATAAAATCCTGTGAGATCTTTTAAAATATCTTAAAACCTTCTAGGTCCTGTAAAATCGTCCCATACCTTCTGAAATTCTAGAAAATTATTTACCCTAAAATACTTCAAGCTTTGAAATCTCTTTGAATTAATTAGATTAATACAAAATTCCTTGGAATCTTTTAAAATTACCTAAACTATTTCAAATTAAAAGCTCTTGTTTTGAAAATACCTTAAAATCTTAAAAATTCTTTCGAATTAATGAAATCTATAAAAAAAATTCGGAATCTTTAAAAATACCCTGAAATGTTTCAAAAGAATTCAAGACAATTCAGATATAGGTATAGATCTGAATTGAGTAGTAAGTTAATTTATTGAAAGAAAATTGACATTATTATTAAAAGTTTTATAATGGGTTGCACATAGGGTAGCATAGGGACCAAATCTTGAAAATAGGGTACTTTAGGGACCTCAACTGAATATAGGGGATATAGGACCGGTCTGTGAGGCCTGTTATTTGCATCAGTTCACGCTAGCATAGGTATAACACCAACCTTATAATATTCCTACTAATCCTATATCTTTTTCTTAAATTATTAAAATTCAAACAGAATCCTTATTCTCTCCAGAAAAGTTGTGCACTCGTCCTGGAAAACAAATGGACCTCCAGATCGATTTGATGTCAGAGTTTGTCTTTGGGGAAATCGAGAGACGAAGAAAACGAAACGTGCCAGCAGCGATTCAAGAATTACAATTAATAGAAGTGCAGAGCGATTTTTTCCAAAGTCCAGGTGGAAGTCCAGCAGTTCGAAATGCCTTATTCTTATCGCTATACCCAGCGGGGAGCCCTAGGTACAAAGTCTTGGGAAACCTGGTCTCCTTAGCGATCACAATTCAAAATAAAGCTGTTCTCAACGCTGCGGGAATCTGGATGCAACAACTGGGATCAACTTCTCAAGAAAGTGTAGGATTGGCAAGGCACATTCTGAACGATTATTTCGTCTTGACTTCGAAATCCGTCGACAGACTTCAACAACTCCCAATCCTCACACCACATTTTACTGCCAATCTTCTAACAGCGATTGGTGAAGTTTACAAAGATAAGAATCCACCCACGGAGGTTCTTAGATTAATTGGAGAGTGGATTAATGACAATCCTAGTCTATTATTAACTTCCCTTATGGATAATCCCGCATTACCTACTGGAGGGATTCCTATGACGCCGATTACTCCGATTGCTGGACTTTTTAGGTATTTTTTTAACAAGTTTGGGCACTTTTTTTAAAGATGAAACTATTTTTCTAATATTTTTACAAAAATGATACTAATGCTTAATGTTTTCTCTAACTTCTCGCTGATGCGACTATTTTTTCGACTGGCCTTTAAACATATTTTCGAACTTCTTTGCTTGATTAGCTAGAGTAACATCCGTCATTTCAAAAATCGAAATTTCTCGAGATTTGAAACATTTCAATAGATTCCAAGTAGTTCTAAAACTTTTACAGTATTTTGAAAGATTACAGGGGATTTCAGAAAATTTCAAGAAGTTTCGTACAATGTCAGAGGATTTCAATGTTTTCAAATTTTTTAAAGAAATTTTAGGAGATATTAAAAATTTAAAGACAATTTGCGGGATTTCAAGGGATTTGTAGGGATTTTACCAGACCTACGCGATTTTATATGATCTCCAAGGAGTTTAAAGGTTTACAAAATTTCAAGAAATTTTTAAAGAGTATCAAAGGATTTCCAATATTTCAAGGTATTTTATGGGGCCTCAGAGAATTTCAAAGATTTAAACTTTTGTCAAGAAATTTTGAAAGATATTAAAGAATTCAAGGTGTTGTATGGAATCTCAGAAGATTTAAATGATTTTAAAAAGTTCAATACATGTATTTTATAAGATTCCGAGGAATTTCATGAGATTTTAAAGAATATCATGGTATTGTAAAAAAATGTAAGAGCTTTACAAATTTCTAAGGACTCTAAAATATTTTCGAACGATTTTAAGAGATTTAAATGATTTCGAAAATTTCAAGGAATTTTAGAATATTTAGGAATTCATAGGATTTCAAAAGTATTAAAAAGAATTTCTATACATTTCAAGAGTTTTAAACAAATTTGAAAGTTTTCCAGAGATCTCAGAGGATTTCAACCGAATTCAAGGGTTTTTATTAGATTTCAGTGGATTTCTAGGGATTTAAAAAGACTTTCAGGGGATTTTAAGAGATTTCAAGAAGTTTCATCTGATTTCAAAGGATTTTACAGTTTTCAAAATTTTTAAAGAAATTTTCAGATTTATTTCAAAATTCAACATAGTTTCTGGGATTTCAAAGTAAGATCCCCAAAAATTTTAAAGATTTTAAACATTTCGATCAATTTCAAAGAGTTTGTAAAACTTTAGGATATTTTAAACGATTTCAAAAATTTAATAGAATTTCAAAAGGATTTCAGAGAGTTCAAAGAATTTCTAGGGATTTCGCCAGATTTAAGGGATTTCAAAAATTTCAAAGGATTTAAAAAAATATAATGTATGTATTTTAGAACATTTTGAGGAATTTTATAAGATTTAAAAGAATTTAGTAGTAATACGAAAAATTACAAGAGATTTAAAAATTTCTAAAGAATCTCAAATGTTTTCATAAGACTTAAAAAGATTTAAAAGATTTCGAAAATTTCAACTAATTGTGACGGTATTCACCGTATTTACTAAATTTCAAGGGATTTCAAGGAATTTTATAATATTTGAAGGGTTCAGAGGATTATAAAAGAAGTAAAAGATTAAATGAAATTTCTATAGATTTAAAGGTTTTTTAAAAAATCTCCCTTTTTCAAGAGACTTCAGAGGTTTTCAACAGAATTCAACAGTTTTTAATAGATTTTAGATTTCAACGCATTTAAAAGATTTCAAGGTATTTCAAAGATTTTAAAATTGTTGAAAGATATTTTACAGATTTTAAGATGTTTTCTGGGATGTTTGTGGAATTACTAGGGATTTCACAAGATTTAAGGGATTTTATCATTTTCAATCGATGAAGGGATTTCAAAGGATTTTAAAAGATTTCAAGAAGTTTAAAGAGATTTTCATATAGGGTTTCAAAGAATTTCGTAGAATTTCAGAAAATTTCAACGGATTTTAACAAGCTGTGCAGTATTCCAACTATATTAAGAAAAATGTCAAGGGATTCTAATGGACTTCTAGAGAACTTTAGGAAATAAATTATATTAAAGTTCTACCGAATTCTAGGGATTTCAAGAGATTTAAAAAGATTGATGAGTTTTTGAGGAAATTGTAGAAGATCTTAACAGATTTCAGTAGATTTTAAGAGATTTCAAGAAGATTCACCCGATTTCAACATTTTTGAAGACAATTTTTAAGAAATCTTACAAATTTCCAAATATTTTACGTTATTTCAAAGTATTCCAAGGGTTTTTTCAAGACATACGCGATTTTATAGCATCTCACAGGACTTAAAAGATAAAAAAATTTGCATTGGATTTCAAAGAATTTAAAAGACTTTAGGGTATTTTATAAGACACCAAGAATTTTAGGGATTTTAAAATTTCAAAGGATTAAAAGAATATAATTTATGCATTTAAAAAGATTCAGAGGATTTTCATGAGATTTTAAAGAGTTTTTTTGTAAGATTACGACAAAAGACAAGAGATTTAAAAATTTCTAAGCAATTTCTAATTTTTTCGTAGATTTAAAAGACTTTGAAAGTTTCAAGAAGTTTTGACGGTATTTACTAAATTTCAAGGGGTTTCAAGGAATTTTACAATATTTGAAGGAATCATAAGATTTCAAAAAAAAAATTCAAAGATTCTGTAAGATTAGATGGAATTTCTGTAGATTTCAAGGGTTTCAAATTTGTTTGAGAATTTCCCCAGGGATTTCAGAGGATTTTAATATAATTCAAGGGTTTTTAATAGATTTCAGTTGATTTTAAAGATTTCAAGGGGCTTAATCAGATTTTATGGAATTTCAAAGATTTCATCATTTTTTAGGGAATTTTGAAAGAAATTACAGATTTCAAGATATTTTGCGGTATTTCATCAGATTTAAAGGATTTGATCAATGTCAAGGGATTTCAAAGGAGTTTACAGATTTAAAAAATCTGGGTTTTTTAAAAAAGAATTTCAACGAATTTAGAAGCTTTTAGGGTATTATAAAAGTTTCGAAAAGGTTTCACGCGATTTTATGAGAGATATGTATTTTGCACCAGATTTGAAAAGTAGTTCAATTCGATTTTATATATAAAAAAATTGCATGACACTATTTTTCAAAATTTATGCTACTATCGACACTATTTTGAATTTCTCAAACGAGACCGAGGCCTGTTAAGTGGTAATAATTGAATCATAAAAATTTTGAAACCCTTTTTTTTAGATGGTGTATTCTCAGTCCAGTGCGAACTGCTGCAGAAGGCTCAACACAAACCGAAGACGAACAGAAACTCTACTCGAAAATTCAGCATTTGCTTATGGATTCAGTATTAAGGCTAAAAAGCAGCGGAAGCAATAAGCACGCAATTTCCGCGCAACATTTAGCTGCAACGACCCGAGCACTGACTCTAGTTTTACAAACTTTTAGCAACATTGAACCAACTTCCCGTGACCTTGCGATGGAAAGATTGGCGCAAGCTGTTAGTTCAGCTATGTCCGCAAATTGTATATATGGAAATAAGCGTAAGTATCCATAAATCCCTTTTTTATCCACTGAACTATAGGGGCCGTTCATAAATTACGTAACTTTTTTCTGAAATTTGGAACCACGTACCAAAAATTAATTTTCAACAAGAGTTCAATTTTCAAACAATATTTTTTTATTAGTCAACATGGAAAAAAAATCATCCAAAATATTGAATTTACAAGCCAAGAAGAATAATTTTTTAACAAAAAAGACTAATTTTCAGCAAATAACATACATTTTCTACTAAGAAGTTCAATTTTTTAACTGAAAAAGATCAATTTTCACCAAAAATACAATAGTTGCATTTTTATTACAAAAAATTAATCTTTAGCGAACAAAAAAACTTTCTGCAAAACAGTTGAATTTTCTACTAAATAGTTGAATTTCCTACTAAATTGCTGAATTTTCTACTAAATTGCTGAATTTTTTAGTCAACAAGACGAGTTTTCTACAAAACAGTTGAACTTTCAACCGAAAAATATGAATTTTCAACCAAACAGTTGATCTTTCAATCAAAAAAATTAATCATCTGCAACAAAAAAAGAATTTTTAAAAAATTTATCAGTTATTCACCAAACAGATAAATTTTCAATCGAGAAGAATAATTTCCTACCAAAGACGAATTTTTAACAAAATACATCAATTTCCAACCAATTAGTTTAAGTTTCAACAAAAAAAGATCAATTTTCTACCAAAAATGGAATAGTTAAGTTTCCAGTTGAAAAAATTAATTTTCAACCAAACAGATGAATTTTCAACAAAAAATGTAATAGTTGGTATTTCAACCAAAA
>CAKNWT010132859.1:2714-24938 GCA_932066315.1 Andricus coriarius
GGATTTATTGTTTACACGTCACGTTCATAACCTCTCCCATCTATCTGAATAGAAAGCTTTGATAATTCTGACGTACCTACCCGTTAAGAAGGAATTGATTAGGACGCATAGACTGGCATTCAAAAAGACTATCATTTCAATGCCTTTCAATGCGTACGATTTATATTTTTGTTAAAATGCCATTGAATGCAGTTCTCTGTTTAAAATACGTCTCGTTTCAATTATTTTTAATGCACATAAACTTCAAGGCATTAAAGTGATTTGCTTGTAATGCCTATAAGTTTATACAATTTAATGCCATTCAATGCTACTCGGCGAACTGTCAAATTGCATGCCATGCAATGCCTTTCACCAACCAAGTATAGAACCATGTTAATG
Source organism: Andricus coriarius (assembly GCA_932066315.1). NCBI lineage: Eukaryota > Metazoa > Arthropoda > Insecta > Hymenoptera > Cynipidae > Andricus > Andricus coriarius. The sequence continues at coordinate 3,093 of CAKNWT010132859.1, forward strand.
CAATTGAATGCTGTTAACAAAATATTGAATAGATCAATGCCGGTCAATGCTATTTAATTATTTTTTGGACAAAAATGCAATTGGTGCGCAGTGAAAGGCATTGAAATGTCCGTTTTCTTAATGCTAGTCTATGCGTCTCAATCAACTCATTATTATCGGGTACACTACGCGCGAATGGTCAGATCAAGATTTCACAAATTCACTAGGCTTTCAATTAAAGTACTTTCGATTTATGCGTTCCAAGAATTGACGCCGGTGGCTGAGAGGAGCCGCGGGGCTAGAAGGGGCATGACTGTTTACGTCCGGAGACTTTCGATTTAAGCTAAGGTCAAAATCAAACCCGTACTTATATCGAAACGTCAGTGTACATGCACTAACACGCGTGTATGCAAAACCCGCCCTGCCCATCTACCAAACTGACCGGAAGATAGTACTTTGGCGTCAAAATCAGACAAATTGCTTTGCATTTTTTGGTAAAAATCTACCGAAAAACTTTGGAAACGGAAATTTTAATCATGCAACCGGAAGTAGTGCCTTATTTTCTGAAAATCTGTGAAGGTTTGTTTAAACGTTAAAAAAAACATAAGTTTTGACATACGTTTTAAATAACCCAATAAATAATTAAAACATAAGTTTCAATCATCCGACCTTGTCTGTTGCGTTCTTCGATGGAAAAACTACCCTAACAACTTTTGAAACAAAAATTTGAATCGCACGACTGGAAGTGATGCAGAATTTTCTGAAACCAATATTTCCCTTGAAAAAATGAACCAGAAATTACTCAAATTCGACCATTTGTCAAGAATTGGAAAGAAAAAATATTAACAAAAAATGTAATTGGAAAATGTTTTAAGAGTTTTTTAATTTTAATGACATGATCGGTAATATTATTTTGATTCTCAAAATCTTAAAAAATACTATTCTTCTAAACATCTGGTTTTTGGCACTGTAAATACCTTCTGCAGATTACAGATTTTCCAAATTTTTTAAACCGCCCTCGATTTAAAAAAAAATACACTACATACGGTGGTGTAATTGGAATTTATGGCTCCAAAGTTTTCTTTTTGTAGTTTTCGGTGCAAAGTATCGAACAAACAAGGTTTCACTTCGATCACACACTGTGATATAATTTTTTCAAATTGCCAAATGTAAGCAAATTTATCAATTAGTGAAACTTCTCACTTTGAGAAGATACTTTTTCGCATCCTGTTGCATGTTTTAAATTTACATTTCAAAAGTTTTTGGGTAAGCTTTCCACCAAGGAACGCAACAGACAAAGTTTCTGTAGGGTATGTGTATGTGAGTATATGGGTGAGTTAGTATGTAAGAGCGATCAGAGTGGGAGCACTAGTCAGTTGGTTCGAATCTTTTAGTTGTGTACAATTCAGCTGGTATTAATATCAATAAATTTAAGGATACTAAGAAAGACTACGTGCTTACTCGACTTCTCTAAATCCTGTTTAAAACATATATAACAGTTAACTTTGACAAAAAACTCTAATAAATATTTTAATAAACGCCAAAAGTCAACAAAGTCATCCAATAAGTGAAACTTTTACTCACTTTCAGAAAATACTGCAACACTTCCGGTAGCATGATTTAAATATATGTTTCAAAAGTTTTTTAGGTATTTTTTTCATCGAGGAACGCCACAGCATTGTAGTAGCATTGTATTATTGGTTTACCATAGCCAAAATCTACATTGATTGGAATTTTCTGCTTACAAGTTTTTTTTATTCGAGTTTTGATAGCCATTATGTTCGAAAATATTGCCCCAGGTTTTGGTCGCGAACACAATTTGTTTACTGGGTTATGTGAATGTTCAGTTTTTTGTTAGTTTTGTGACAAGTTAAGACCCCTCGTTGAAAGTGGAAAGGTTGAAAACTATGGAAATTGGTGGATAAGAAAAGACAGAACTATTCCATCTCTCTCAATGGGTCACTTTGCATCCCTAAAACGCTATCTTTTCCTATCCCCAATTTCAATCATTTTCTATCTCTTACTCTATCTATTGTGACCAAGGACACATATCTTTTCCTATTCCTCTGTCTATCTCTCAGTTATGAATTTCAATGTATTTAATTCTCTTCTTCAATTCTTCTTAACCAAAGACGCTTGATGGAGTCTATGCTTATATACCTACACACCTAAAATTTATTTCCATACAGTAGTTAAATACTTTAACCGTCAGCCACCTAGCGGCAAAACCTTCAGGTTGACGTGGGTAGCTAAAGGATAGGATGAGATACAGAAAAGAGGATTGAAAAAGATAGACGTAAATTTAGATTGACAGATAGATAGAATGGGATTTATATCTTTCTATTATGAAGATTCAATATTATTTAAAAAGATAGAATCTCTATCTTTTTACTTGCAGCAGGGAATATAAACTCTCGGAAGAATCGAAAAGAATATATTTTGTGGTTAGAAATGGTGTCTTTTTATTTACATCTTGATACCAAATTTTGCAGAAAGAAAGGTTCCTAGGTTTCGCAAATTTTCATTTGTTTTGTTAGTTTTGTTACAAGTTAGGAAAGAGAAATTCTTATATAAATCGGAAAGAGTGACTTTCATTGTTAGAAAATGTGTTTTTTTTTTATTTTTGTAACAAATTTTGAAAAAAAAGTTTGCTGGGTTTCGCAAAGGTTGAGATTTTGTGTAACCTTTGTTGGAAGTTTTGTAACATAAATTTTGAGAGGAATCGAAAATTGTGACTTTTCTTGTTCGAAAATGTGTGTTGTCATTTCAATCTTACAATGGGAAGGCCTCACGTATGAAACTCAAATCGAGTTCGCATGACGATAATTCGAAAGATTATCGAATTTCATTTGACACGTGTCACGGCTTTTTTGTAAGTGGAGCCTAGTTTTTTAAATATTAATGTTTTAAATTTGCGGCTACCTTCACTGATACACTAGTATCAGTCACGCGTGAAATTTTTCAGCTAGCGGCGATGGCCCTGCGGTAGCGTGCTTGCTTGCGACTCGCTGCTGTCGGGGTTCGAATCTTTTGGCTAGATTTTTTTTTTGATAATACCAACAACTTAAATTATTATCAGTCACAATTTTAATATATAATATTTTGGAAGGTTGAAAAAATTAGACACGTTCTAATTATAATATCATATAATACATTAAATAATACTCTTTTTTATCTTTATAATTATGAAATACATAATTTGGCGTGATAATCGTCATATAAGCATTTAAAGCATAACCTTCTCCCGCAGCGGGCGCCTTTTATAAATGCGACTCTATGACAGTTGCAGTTTTCACGCGTCAAAGTAATTAGAAAACAAACTTGATAGATGTTCCGAAAATCATTTTTTTTGTCGAGGCAATGATTTTGAAGCATACCACGCGTATTCAATCATATTTTTAAATATAGGAGCGCTCATTTGATGATGTATGATAAAATGGATTTTTATGGCATATTCGCGAGAATTTATTTCTCTTTGCTCTTTCAAAAGATCGGGTGCGTTTTGCAACTTTTTAATGAGGTTTTTTATCTTGCGATAAAAATAGACGTCACAAGGATGGCACAAAGGGGTACATTTCGGTGGTATTGTTTTAACAGTACAAGATACTTCGCCTGAATCATTAATGAAAACATCATCATAAATTGAAGAATCTGCTTGTCCACCCCAGGAGTCAACTAATAACAAAAATTCATTTTCACCAACATCGGGTTTGAGAACGTTTTGCAAGTATTCACAAAAAAGTTCTTTCGTTAATTTCCCAGATTTTGAGCAATTCACGTAAACGTTTCCATATTCCTCCGTTAATTGCTCAACTGTTTTTGCAACTCTGGGCCCAAAAATATTACCAGTTTCTTGCATACATAAAAATACGGTGGGAAGCAGCAGTTACACTGTATTGGACCACGTACGAATGATTCTTCTTTATTCATAATGTGTCCCATCAGGGTTTACATGACCTCCGTTTCTTACAAGACCATCTACAAACTTTATATTATCTTATCCTTACTATTTAAAATTATATACAACTATTTACATCAGTTCTTATATATGTATCTCCTTACTTCTATATTCATATAACGCAATTTAAACGCAATTTTACTGTTGGAAGAGTGAGCGAGCGATCGAAAGCGAGAGAGGGAGCGAGCGAGAGCCAGCGCATCCGCATCTTAATCTACTTATTCTATTACAAATAATAACTACTTACAGATCTTTACGCTTCTAATATATGCGACTTCGGTTTCCTTCTTCCTTCACATTCCAATCTCTTCTATCTCATTCTCATTTTGCCATTTTTCCATATCCATTCTTTCATTCTTTCTCCTTTGCCCCTCCAGCCCCCTCCAACTCCATTATCCACTCCTCACCCACTCCATCCTCCCCTAGAATCTGTACCACATTCTCTTGCCAACTTCCTTTATCTTCCATTCCTCTCCTACATCCTTCCCATACATGCTCCCATATTTCCTCCTCCCATCCACATATTTTGCACTTTCTGTTCTCTTCCTTTTCCCAATACATCCCCTCTTTTATCTCGTTTCCCAATCTAAATCTTGCTATTACCCTTACCCTTACTCTTGTCCATCCCTTTTCACTAGCCACGTCTCCATCATTACTAGTACATCCCATTGTGCCAAATTTATCATAAATTCCCTGTACTTTCTCTCCAATCCTGCTATATTCCAGTAACATATCCTCCATTCTTCCCTACTTTATTTTCTCGTCTCTTTTTGTTTCTTACTATTCCTGATTTTCCTATCTCCCGTTCCTTTCTCTACTAGTTTCCCGGCACTACTAACTCTTTTTTCTTTCTTTGTCTCAATCCCACCATACACCTTCTATCTGTATTCTACCATACTTAACCCACGTTCTTTTTCCCTCACGTCTTTCCACTTCCGCCATTTGCCTTAGCTTATACTGCATATTCCTTTCTACCCATGTCAAATCATCCTCTATTCTCTCCGTGACATTTAAGTGGTCTACTGGACAAGAAAAGGGTTTTAGGCAAAAGTGTTATTAAAAGGAATGGTTGAAAGTAAGTCTGGACAATCAATCATCCCCCTAACAACTTTAAAAGCGAAGGCTAAAGGGAGCATGAGATGTCGTTCTTGTATGGTTAGTCCCATATTTTTTATAAGCTAAGAACTTAAGAAATTGCTTCTGAATTTTTTCTAGGGCATCCTTTGCTTGTTGAGTATAAGGGCTCCAGACAACAGCTACATACTCCTATTCAGACCGTACAAAAGCAAAGTACAATGTCGTGAGAGACCTCGTATTGGTCGTATGTTTGCAAGAGCGCAAAATAAAACCTAGCATTTGTTTCGCTGAATTTATAATGTAGCTAATGGGCGAATGGAATTTTAGTTTTGGGTCGTACATGATGCCAAGATCTTTTGCTAAATAAACCCTTTTTATTGTTATACCGTCAAGTTGATATGTGAAGTAGTTCGGAGTCACACACCTCGAAAATGAAATAACTTGACATTTTTCAATGTTCATATCAACCCTATTCCTGTACACCATGAAAGAAATTTCAATAGACCGACCTGGAGCGCTACACAATCTCTTATACAAGATACCACAATATAAACTTTGCTGTCATCTGCAAAAAGAATTTTGTTCAAATCCGTTGAGTTATCTACATCATTAAAAAATATTGTAAACAACGTTGGTCCAAGATTTGAACCTTGAGGTACACCCGACGTAGGAGTGAACGCCCTTGAACTACATTCTGAAAATTGAACAATCTGCACATGATCTGATAAGAAATCTGGGTATTAAATCAGTACCCGAAGTTAGTTTGTCTGGTTAAGAATTAATTGCAAGTCTTATATCAGAAAAGACAAGTTTAAGTTTAAGGCCCATTTGACCCTTTAATAAAGATGTTGTGGTAGGAAATCTTTACTGCCTAGCGGGAACATAAGCACTCCTAAAATAGTCTGCAAAATTGTTTACAATCACCGTTGGCTCAGTTAGTGTCATTCCGTTATAGTACACAATGCCCGGGAGCCTAGTTTCACTACTCGTGCCACCTATGTATGACCAAAATTTTTTAGGCTCTTTTTCTAGCGCTTCTTCCGAATCAGAATTAAGTTGATTAAAATCTCTTGTTATTAATCTCTTTACCTTCGATCTTATTGACGAAAAACTATCAAACAGCAGTCCAGAATTTGCATTCATGGTTTTTAAGCTTAGTTTCTCTTTATATTTAATCTTACCAATTAATTCTTTTGAATACCAAGCATGGAATTGACTTATTTGTCCATAAGAAGTGAGTTGGGGAACCGTTTCTTCTATTGCTCGAAATATATTATTATATAGAAAATCGCACGCTTCTTGTACGTCAGTGCAATTGTACAAATTAATCCAATCTGACTCTCTTACCTTAGTTGATACCTTATCTATGTCGGATTTCCTATGATTATATCTTAATTTGGTCGAGCCTGTGAAATTGAAGTTATTCTGACATTTCAATTTAGAAATAGCATAATCACTATTTAGAGCTGGATGATATGTGTCCTCACTAACCATAGGACCAGTACAATTAACTTCACAGTTATAGAGACTCAAAAAAACAAGATCAAGATAGCAACCATCCTTATTAACAATATTATTAACTTGTGTTAGTTCCAGATTCACAATTATATACTTGAATAGAGATGATTTCATGTCGTATAATAAACCATTTTGGAATGACCAAAAATTTCAATTACAATTGGTGCAGACTTTTACTGCCGCAATATTTATTTGAGGTGCATAATTTGCAATAATATTTACACGTATTTCATGTGATTTTAATTTGTTGTCAATAAAATATTCTGATGAACAAATGTGGGGCTTCAGCCACGTTTCTGATAATGCATTCGCATCGTACGAATATAAATCAGAGAACTTTTTTTACTTGCCTTACCTTAGTATTTAATCCGCGGGTATTTTGGTAATATATACCGAATCTATTATTCTGATATAAAATCTTACTGAATACACTAGCGGAATCCATAACCTCGAGCGATGACATTACTTGGTTGATGGTGACACCTTGGCTTTCGTATGCTTTGTTATTATTGCTTGACCTTGAGACCAAGCCAGACGCAGATCTGATTGCTTATTCTGCTTCGGTTCTTTCAGTATCTCCAATGTATCTTCCAGTTCCTGCTGCTGTAGTTTTGTCATATATGCTTGTATTCGTAGACCTTGCAATTTGACTGGCAGTAAGTTCGTTTTCTGTAGAATGGAGAACGTCCTCAAATATTCAGTTGCAGCTTCCTCTGAATGCAGTACTACTTTCAGTGGCCTCGGTCTGTTTGGTGTCTGCGAACGTTTATCAACGCGATAAGATCTTTTGATAGAAGGGGTGACTTCTATTAATTTAGACGGAATGTCCGCAGCTATAGTGTTCATCTTATCATTATTATTTGGCATACTTGAATCCGAAGAATCTATGCTATTATTTACTTGAGTGGGAGGGTCAGTATAACCCAAGATTATTATATTTTTCTTTCTCTACTCTCTTTCTCTCTCTTAGTTCTTTTATAGAGCTTAAAATAATGTTGTTACCTGTTTCTTGCGAGATTGTGGAAAAAGATTCCCTCGTTTGTTGATCACGGTTTTCTTTAAGTTCTTTGATTGCTGTTTCCGCAGAATCAAGTCCAGATGAAAGCTTAGCTACATCTTGGATGGTGTTCTCGATTGTTGCGTAACAGAAATGTAACAGACATTCTGATAGGCGTGGAAAAGGGTGACTTTTGTTTGTTTGAAAATGTAATCTGTTTTTTAAATCTTGGTAACAGATTTTAAAGAACAGTCTATTTCGATACGAGAGACCAAATGGGCGATTTGCTCACTGCGAGTGTGAAGGTCCAGCAGGAATTCGAAGGCGAGGTGAAGCCGAGCAGAAGGAAGAGCGCGTGTCTTCAAACGAGCAGGAAGCACCCGCCCGTGAGACCTTATGTATCGAATAATATTTTTCTTTACAAATTGCAATGTAAAACCTGAGATTCTCTACTGTTTATAGACATAGAATATAACCTCACTGACCCCACACGGTTCACTAACGACTGACAACTGCAATAATGACAAATGACTAATCCAACCTCACCCAGCATGATTTTTCTATAGTGAGCAAAATGTTTTGATAAACATGGAGAGCATTTTGTTCAGAGGTGAAAGCATTTTGCTCCCTGATGTTTGGGGATGTTACTGATCGTCCTCGCGCACGATGCGTAATCGATCATTTTTTATGTCTGCAAACCTTGGTCAAAGAAGGGTATTGCATGCATGTGTGAAGAAAAGAAAGTTTTCTGGTTTTCGCGAGGGCTGAGATTTTTGTTAGTTTTGTTACGTGTTAGATAACAGAAATGCTGAGAAGAATCGAACAGATTGACTGTTCTTGTTAGAAAATATGTTTTGTTATTTAAATCTTAAAAATTGTATACAAAGAATTTTTTTCTGGGTTTCACGTGTGAGTTTTGTGTTGGTACAGGTGTTATCTCTCTATTCTGAGAGGCTTTGAAAAGGTTGTCTTTGTGGTTAGAAATTTTGTTTTACTTGTTGGATTTTTGTAACAAATTTTCAAGAAAGAAAGTTGTCTGTGTTTCGCGAGTGTTCAATTTTTTGTTGTTAGTTTTGTTGCAAGGTCTGTGATAGAAATTCTGAGAGGAATCAAGATGGGTGACTTTTGATGTTAGAAATAGTATCGTGTTATTTTACCGTTGCAAAAAAATTTTCAAGAAAGGAATTTTGGCGGGTTTCTTGATTTTTAATTTTTTTTGTCAAGTTTCTTACAAGTTATGTAACATAAATTCTGAAATATAGGTTCTTTTGTTAGTTTGACCTTGTTAGTATATGCTAGAGAGGATTCAGAATTGAAAAAATTTTTGGAGTTTTGAATTTTGCGTTTTGCCACAAAAAATTCAAGAGCGAGATGGTCTATCACATATTCCATCACATAGTACCAGGAATTACTACTATAAAAATATGTTTTTTGACGCTACTGTTACGTCCTGAAACTTACTTGGTCAAAAATAATTAATCAAAAAGGCTTTCTCGGTTTTGAACGAAATCTTGGACTTTGAAACAGGGATGAGAATAACTTCCGAAGGTTGAGATAACCACACAATAATCTACAAAATTAATCAGAATACAATTGTATATATAATACTTGAGTTAATTAAATATAGGAAATTACAAAGTTAAAGAGAGACAGCTGATTCGAATTTAAAAAAAGAAAAGGATTATGTTTTCTCAATTCAGTTTAATTTTACTTGTTGTAATTGCTTTACAATTTTTAGTTGCACTCGAGACTTTTAGGTAGCGGAAACTCCTCATCCAAATCTCCATCTTAAAATAAAGGAAGATCTTAATGACGAGTTTTTAAAGAAATTGTAGTATTATGAGTTATTAACACATTGATTTAAACTTGCATAATGTATATTCAAATTGTTTACTTTGACGTTGATTGTCGTTCTGATGATTCACCGTTGCTATGGTTTGACAACGAGGATTTGTCAAAGGAGTCTATTAGTGGGTAGGTAGGGTCAGGTCCCCTGCTGGTACTCGAGGGTAATGATGGTTGACAATGGAAATTGTCAAAAGGATCTTCTGGGTTTAGTTTCACTTATTTAAAGGGATTTGAAATTCACAATCGATTTCAGTTCGATTGAAATTTCCGAAGCACGAAACTGATTTTACTTTTATTTTTAAATTTGTATTTCGACTACTTGGAAATGGTTTCCAAATAACCGGAGTCGATCTGGTATTTTAATATTAACTTGAGAATGTGCTCTAGGGCAGAGCTTCCGCCCGATTTGAAGTTTGTAGATGGACATGAGTTTTTCGACTGACATTCCGATGTACTTTTGAGCAGAGCCTCCGCCCGATTTAAAATTTAGGGGTATACGGATATTCTAATTCTGATCCTAGGTTTATATACGTCAGATTACATTGCGATCAGAACCAACAACTTGACGGCGAGGGGACGTAACAATTGAAATTAATTTATATCCAGGTGTCATATTTTAGTGTTTCGTGGCTGATTTTTATGAGCTGCGTTCGGACATTCGTAGGCGAGAAGTCATTGTATTTTAGCGGTGTATATAAAAGTCAAGATTTTCAAACTGCATGGTAAGTACTACGGAGTTCAGACTACTGCTTTTACCATGATGGACAAAAATGAATATGCACGAGCTTGTGCGTTTTTATAAATACATAATCCTTTTCTATCATAATTAATAGTATAAATTATAAGTATAAATATAGCAATTATTAATAATATAAGTATAAATAATATATTTATAATACGTTACAGGACGTGACACTATTTTGCATAATTATAAAATAACTCAAGGCTTATAATGATTGATATATATAGAGTGGCTTAGCATTCTATCTAGAAAGCATCCATATACAATTCAGCTTAATTAAAATTACATAAATTTTAGGGTCGTTTTTGTTCGTCGTTGACTTACCTATAAAAACCAGACAATTTTTCGCTTTGAACCAAGACTATATTTGTGAAATTTTCGAAACTTTTGGGATTTTGTTTTTTCTTTTTTTCTATCTAAAAGAGTAATATTCATTGATAATAAACAGGTGCACGAGCGGCAAACGGCACGAATGAGAACACGATCAGAATGGTTTTTAACACCTGTAGGAGAAAGATTGTCAGCCACCAATAGTGATCCCACATCAATGCATATACTACATGGGTCAACTAGGTCATCATCCGGTAACATTGGTAAGATAGAGTCTCAATAATTCTGATATAATTCCAATGTTTTAGTACTGTGCCCTTCAAATATATAGCACATATAGAACAAGTCATGAAAAAAATAGTACCATGGTATGGTGATTTAAGAAGATGCAAAAGGGTATTAAGTGACAAAAAGAAAAAAAATGATTTACCACGCTTTGATCACAAACTGGGCTTCTGCTTCAGAACATTTACTGGATAAAATACAAAGGCTTCAAAACAAAGTTCTTAAAACCTTATATAATATTCCTAGAGAGATGTCGACTTTGGAATTATATAAATTAACAGAGCTTCCCGATGTGCATACTCTTAGGGATATTGAACGGGTAAAAATGATATACAAAATGATAAATAACCATATAAAGACTGAGTATCAATTTGAAATAGGGAACAATGTACATAACTGTACAAGTGGATTTGCTGGGGAATTAAGGAATGAATATCAAAGAACAGCCCATAGATCATCGATAAACTGTAGTATTACAGTTTTTAACAAACTGCCGAAAAATATTAGAGAAAGCCTGAAATTTTATGAATTCGTACAACACATAAAAGAATATTATGCAGAAAAAATTGATAAATTTATAAAACCAGATTTTCCATTAATTACTATAATTACTATATTTACATTAAGGTAAGGAGTAAGGAAAAAATGTAGATCAAATACTATGGTAACTTAAAAACAAATAAGAAATACTGTATTAAATGCAAACTGGATGAACTAGTTATCAGGCTTTGCCTGTTTATGGTTCACGCAATAAATTAAAAAAAAAGTGATTATGACTAATGGCTTAGACAATGTCAAACAAATAAAAATGGTTAAATCACCCAATGATTAATCGACTGAATCTTACTTAAACAAATAAAAGGAATTAACGATCAGAATAAATAATCGGTTAAAGAATCAATCACTACGAGTGCGGTGTGAAATTATCAATTATGTCACGATTGGTCAGTCAACCTATACAGGTTATGATAAGACCAGAATGTATGATTTGTTGTCATTTGTAATTTGATTATCATATAGGGATGCATGAAGCATATAAGCAGACCAAATAAGAAGGTTCTCAAGATCTTCTTCGGGCATCTCTGTTATACATGAACTTTTTTTAGCGTTTTTAGTGATTTTTAAATTCAAGGTTAACTTATTGACGACTGTAATTTGGTGTTATTGAATTTCTGTATATCGGACAGGATGGCTTATTTACATATTTCAAAATAAAATACAACTCTTAATTATTTATCAGTATTCAAATATCTGTTTCTCATTTTGCATTAATCTTTATTCATAGTTACCCTAAATAAGATACAAAATGTTTGTCTATTAAAGAATTTTCATTTTTATTTTTTTTTTACATATGGTCCAATAGCGCAACCTCGGACACTCTTTAAGGTTTTTAGGTAGCACAATTTTCAATACTATACCTATATCTTATTCGATTGTCTCTCTGATAACCTTTATACATTTCTTAACGTTTACAAAATTTCAAAATTATATTTAATAATAGTATTTTATGAAGGTGTATGATCGCACCAGAACGTTTCAAATTTCGAAAATTTGTTTTCTCGGCCCATCCAAAAACTTCCGTCTGCTGCATTGGTTATCGGCAGGATGTTGGGCATTAGAGTTATATCACATTTTTGACTGTGCAGTAGAGTTCTGCAGCATTTGCCGTTACGCCGTAGTGTTATGTGACACTTAACGCAGTGCAATAGTGTTATATCTTTATGGATTATGTTATGTATTAAATATGTTACATCCATTTATCACAACAAGTATCAATTTCTCTACAAGATTAAGAGAATTTGGTTCCAAGAGCATTATGTTTGCTATTGATTTTAGGCCTAAAATTTATTTCACTTTATTTTTTTATTCAATAAAATATATATTATTTTCCCCTCAAAAAAACCTAGAGAAATTGAGATGGTTCAATTGGCAAGTATCATCACATGCCCTTCAATGGTTTCATTTTGGCATGTCAAGACGGTGTCATTTCCACTCTTGCGTACCGTCGCCACATTTTGAGCCAAGAAATTCCCGATGATAGCTGCAGAGAGTGCCGTGCACACCCCGAGCATTTAGGTCACATACTATCTGGTTGTCCAACTTATGCGGGAACGACCTACATCCAAGGGCACAATGCAGCACTAAGAGTGCTTTATTACCATCTCTGTCACTCTTACGGCTACAGCCGAAATACCGCTTCGCTAAACGCTCCTAGGGAAATAGAGTCAATTGTCGAGAATAAGAAGTGGCGGATATACTGGAACCTCGTATTCTCGACAATTGTGTCTGTTGCGCACTCGAGGCCTGATATAGATCTTCTTAACTTCGAGAAACGAACCATCTTCGTTATCGAATTTTCGGCACCAGCTGATAGCTATACCTGGAATATTCCGTTAAGCTAATCGTCTTGATCATCGTCGCTCTTGGAGGTGGCAAGGCTTCACTGGTTACTAGCCTGAAAAGCATCTTTGAGTGTCAAGAAAATGCTAAGACACTCGCGTGGAAAATGCAGAAGGCGGTCGTCTTTGGGTCGCTCCGTGTCCTCAGGGTGCACGAGAATTTTGCCGGATCATCGTATTGAATTCGTCGCAGACTGTAATTACCTACCTCACGGTCGTGAGACGTGGTTACAGCTGAAATTTTACCGCGATATCGTTGGGAGTGGGAGAAATTTTTCAGATTAGCACCTGTTCCCAGCGAAACCCTGCAGTTGTCCTTATGGCAAACTTTTAACTATATACTTGACAAATAAGGTTAAACAACCACCGCAGGGTCTCACTGTGAGCAACTGCCAACTAAAAATGACACTGGCTCACAGTAGGACCGCGGTAAATCACACTCATAGCCACGTCTCACAACCGTTAGATGGGTGGTCACAGGACGCGATGAAATCACAACGACAGGCCGGCGAAACCCTCGTGTGTTTTGAGGACACGAAGCGACCAAGGAATTATTAATTTGGAATTTTTAAGGAAAAAATCTTATTTCGTCGACTTCTTCCAGACCATTTATTCAGAAATTTGTAAATAACAATGACGTTTCGGAATCAGACCAATTCCCTCATTAGATTATCTATTGTGAAAATATGAATAATAATAAATATAAACATATTATGTAAGTAAATATATAAAAAATATAAAAAATAATGGTAAAATTGATACAATAGTAGATTATAATACCTTTGATTTTCGCAGATAGTTCGTATTTGGAGATAAAATCGAAAATTTGGTTCTCAAAAGATATATTAAAAATAGTAATTCTCAATATAAAAAGAATGCTCATCTGCGAAAATAATTAGACCTGTAATATATAAATTATGCGAAATTGAAAATAAATACGTATTAATGAGAAAGAATGCTAAGTTAGTAAGTCTATATGAGTTTCTAATAGATTGTAAATTTACCTTTTGTGATGAACAAAGTATGTAAAATTTAAATAATACTATTGATTATTCGAATTTGGGAAATTAAATAAAAGTTATGTTAAAAATTAAAAATATCAAAATTAAATTTATAGGGAAGACGGAGTGTGCACCCTCCGTCTCCATCTTAAGAAATGAGCATTGGTTATATTGACAATATTATCTGGAGAGTGATGCCTTGGCGCATGCGCAGTAACCTTTCTATAGGTCATAGGCGTGCGAAGTAATAATACTATATAATAAAATACAAGTGATTGAAACATAATAATTCAACAATTGAAAGGTATGAAAATCGAAGTGGTATATAAATTAACAGATGAACGTAGATAGAAATAATCAGACGCAAGATAGAAATGGACTTAACATAATGAATCTAAGATCATGTTATATGATTCGTTGAAGAAATCTTAATCAGTCACGTTGTTGAGACAGTTTTTGCCTTCTTTTTTAATGAAAACCATTTCGGCAAAGGCACGTTTATAGTAATTAGGTTCAACATGTAGGATTTCAACCCCATCCCAATTAATGGCAGTTGGATCTCTATTATGGCATTGGACCAAATGTTTAGCTATAACCTCATGATTTTTTTCAACATGATTGATGTTATTATCTGATAAGACTTTTCACTTAGATAACTTACAAATTGTAAAAAAATACTTATGGTATAACAACTATCCTAATCAGTTCGTAGAGAAACATATAAATAAAAGACTTTCTGAGTTAGATTTAAATAAAAACCAGCCTTCTTATAACAACCCAAATGTTGATGGTATTATTGATGTTAAACAGGAGATCATCTCCATTCCTTTCTTAGGGACAATTTCACAAAATTTTAAAAGACCATTGAATAAATTTAAAATAAAAACTGTTTATAGAATTGAATCCAAGTTAAATAAATTCATTAAATTTGGTAAAGAGAAATTAGATACTTTAGATCAATATAACGTAGTTTATAAAATCACATGTAACTGCGGTAGGACTTATGTAGGACAAACGAAACGCCCCCTACACATTAGAATAAAGGAAGATAAAAATAACATCAATCATGTTGAAAAAAATCATAAGGTTATAGCTAAACATTTGGTCCAATGCCATAATGGAGATCCAACTACCATTAATTGGGATGGGGTTGAAATCCTACATGTTGAACCTAATTACTATAAACGTGCCTTTGTCGAAATGGTTTTCATTAAAAAAGAAGGCGAAAACTGTCTCAACAAAGTAACTGATTTAGATTTCTTCAACGAATCATATAACATGATCTTAGATTCATTATTTTAAGTCCATTTCTATCTCGCGTCTGATTATTTCTATCTACGTTCATCTGTTAATTTATATACCACTTCGATTTTCATACCTTTCAATTGTTAAATTAATATTATTCAATCACTTGTATTTTATTATATAGTATTATTAGTTCTCACGGCTATGACCTTTAGAAAGGTTAATTCGCATGCGCCAAGGCATCACTCTCCAGATAATGTTCTCAATATAACCAATGCTCATTTCTTAAGATGGAGACGGAGGGTGCACACTCCGTCTTCCCTATAAATTTAATGTTTGATTTTTTAAATTTTTAACATAACTTTTATTTAATTTCCCAAATTCGAATAATCAATAATATTATTTAAATTTTACATACTTCGTTCATCACAAAAGATAAATTTACAATCTATTAGAAACTTATATATACTTACTAACTTAGCATTTATTCTCATTAATACGTATTTATTTTCAATTTCGCATAATTTATATATTACAGGTCTTATTATTTTTGAAGATAAGCATTCTTTTTATATTGAGAATCACTATTTTTAATATACCTTTGAGAACAAAATTTTCGATTTTATCTCCAAATACGAACTATCTGCGCAAATTAAAGGTATTATAATCTACTATTATATCAATTTTACCATTATTTTTTATATATTCACTTACCTAATATGTTTATATTTATCATTATTCATATTTTCACAATAGATAATCTGATGAGGGAATCGGTCTGATTCCGAAACGTAATTGTTATTTACAAATTTCTGAATGAATGGTCTGGAAAAAGTCGACGAAATAAGGTTTTTTCATTCAAAATTCCAAATTGTACAGAATATTTTGGGTACAGTCTTTGCAGCTTCCTTTAAGGTCTTGATACCTCTCCTCCTTTTCTTTCTCCTGGGCAGTGACGTTGTATTCGGTTGGGGCCGAGAATTCGATCACGAATATAGTTCGTTTCTCGAAGTCTTGGAGAGCAATGTCAGGCCTCGAGTGTGCAACGGAGACTGCTCTCCGAAAATTGTAGTTCCAGAAAATTTGGCACTTCTCGTTTTGGACAACTGACTCTATCCCCCTTGGAACGTTCGGCAGGGCAGGGTCGCGGTCAACACCGTAATAGCGAAAAAGATGGTAATAACGCACTCTTAGGGCCGCATTATGTCTGTAGATGTACGTCGTTCCTGCGTGGGTGGGACACCCCGATAGTATGTGTTCCAGGTACTCAGCGTGTGCATGACCCCCTCCTGGCATGCTGCGTAAATAAAACCCTCTGTACCTGAATTGAGCCCTGATGATCCGAGGAAAGAAAAAGTTTGCTCCTTCGTAAAGGACTGTTTTTCTATATTCCTGTGCAAATTTTCGTGCATTTACTTTTCGAGAAGCTCTTGATGGATATTTCGAACTTCTGCTTTCTTTAGTTCGGCTCTCAGAAGTGAAGCATCTAGATGGAGTAATGCTCTTTCCTGACTTCTGATGTTAAAATGCAGGCTAAGGGAATCGGTCGTTTGCTCTGCAGCTTTTTAAAGGAACGCTCCTTCACCAATCATCTCGTGGTTCTTGATTATTTTTAGGAGAGGATATCTGCCTTTGGTATGATATAAGCTGCATTTATAACCATTCTGTTATGAAGACACTGGAGATTTAGAAGTCCGCGTCCGCATTGACGGCGTGAAATGTATAATCGCGAAACTAACCAATTGATATGCAAGATTTTATGCATATGCATTATCGTTCGTTCTTCGTGCATTGAACCACCCCAAGCGAGTAGAGTAGAACCAGGACGGCAAGCATATTAGTCGCAGATACCTTGTTCAACGCCGATAGATTGGAAGACCAAATCTGTCGAAGAAGATGCTTGTATCTGCTTCGGAGAGACTCCTTTACTGATGTTACGTCCTGAATGCGGCTTTAAAGGCACGCCGAGGCATTTATAGGTCTCTCCAGTCTAAGATGTCCAATAACACTTACATCCACAAGCTCAGGAACCTTGGGAACGCCAACAATCTGTCCGTTCTTCAGATGAATTTGGCACATTTATCCAATCCAAAGTCCATCCTAATTTCTCTTGTGTACTTCTTGACAATATTTATGGCACTTTGAAGTTCAAGCTTTCCAACAGACAGATGATAAGTCTATGAGAGGTTGAATCGAAAGCTTTCCGGTAGTCCATCCAGGCCATTGACAGGAGGTGTTGATGGGCTGCAGCGTCTTTACAGACACACCTGTCAATTAGCAGGTTCTCTCGGCAGCCTGCTACACCTTTTTTTCGAGCCACGCTGTTCATACATCTCACGCCACACAGGCTCAAGTCGCCGAACAAACCTGTTGCTTAGGACAGCTTTAAGGATATTTTAAAGTGTGTTCAAACAAGTTATTGGCCTGTAATTCTCTGGGTTGGACAAGTTTCCTTTTTTCGGTAGGAGTATAGTGCGTCCTAACACCAGCCACTGCGGAATGGGCGTTTCCCACGTTGAATATGAGGTGAATATGCGGGCCAAGTGATGGTATGTAGAAGTAAAATTCTTCCACCAGAAGTTCTTGATACAATCTGGTCCAGTACCGGAAAAGTTCTTCGTGCCTCTAAGTGCTTTTTGACCTATTCGGCAGTTTCGAATCCCGTTTCCAGTGTCTCTACCTCGTTGGGCTTGGGTGGATTTTTGACAGAAACAGGGAGATCACTAAACAGGCGTGATGGGTCAGCGAGAAACTTTTGATTCTCCCTGATTCATCTCTCCCTCTTCTGTATTTTCGTCCTTGCGTCAGATAACAGCCGTATTTTCTAGATCCTCAGTTCTTGGGCGAACCTTTAAGCCCTTTCCGTGAATGGTCTACCAGATGTTATGTACTCAATCACACATTGAACACGGGACGTATTCTGTCTTGCCCATCCAATCTTCTCGTTCAGTGGATGTAAGCGTCCTTTGGTCTTTTGATCCATCGTCAGTTTGAGCCTTCGATTTAAATCAGCCAAAGCTTTCGCAGCACCAGAAACTGAGCAATTGATGGTCGAGAGGTCGGATTCTCGTGAGATTTCTCCACGAAGGGAGGCATCCATTTCAGCCAGATCTTGGGGCTTAGGAGGAACCTGCATGATAATGTTCCTTCTTGTCCTGAAATCGTGATCGTCTTTCAGAAAGTGTCTGCTTTCCGCGGTTGGTCTCAATTTCGCTTCCTCATTTTCATCTGCAGCTTGTTCAAGCACCGTTTGGGGAAGCGCCCCGCGTACATATCCATTTTTCAAGAGGTAGGCACGTTGACTTCGTAACGATTGAATCGAAACGTGCAGCTAGGGAAAGGGTTCGTCCATCCTTGTAGAGCCCCGCATGCAAGGATAATGCTGCATACTCTGAGAGGTCGCCCGGTATCCCAGATTCACCGTTGAAGACACCTCACCCAGGTGCTATTCAGTTTTCGGCACGGTTGTTATGCCTTCTCTTAGGGGTTATTCCTTTGGGACCATCCCTGGAAAATTCTTTGCGACTGCTTATTGATC
This sequence comes from Andricus coriarius, assembly GCA_932066315.1. Taxonomy (NCBI): domain Eukaryota; kingdom Metazoa; phylum Arthropoda; class Insecta; order Hymenoptera; family Cynipidae; genus Andricus; species Andricus coriarius. Next base: position 22,010 of record CAKNWT010132859.1, read on the forward strand.
ATTGTAACCATATTCAGCAGAAACCCTTGGTACAAGGATCCTCTATCCGCAAGCCGAGGGCGCGATCGGAGGCTTTTTCATGACTGCTATGTTCTTCATTAAAAATATGTTCTTTTAAATGCTGTTTTAAGAGTGCTAGCTATTCCATGGAACTATATCTTTTTCTAAAGTGTTGTGTTACTGTGTAGAAACAAGCATATATACCTTTCGATTATCGTTAGTTACATATTCCTGCCAATAGCAGTAGGCTTAATAGTCGAAACGTTTAGGCTTCATTTGTGGGTGACAGGTATTTTTTTAAATTTCTATAGTTAGTCGAATTTGCGATCACAAAGAAGGCTTTATAAAAAAAGATGAATTCTCAACGAAAGATTTAATATTTCTTATTTCATGTATGAGTATGAATTTTAATACAAAAGTATGAATTTTCATCAAAAAAGGTTTAATTTTCGACTAAAAAAGATGACGCAATAACCTCATCTGTGAGGCACGTGAACTCTACTACTCTCTACGGTGGGGGATGAAACTTTCCTGCCCAAGGAGAAGGTGAGTTCGGACTTGGCCGTGGTGAGGAGTCCTAAGAACTCCCGCGGCTAGCGACGACCTGGAAGCCGCAGCGATGACGAGCCTTGATGGGCAAAAGTTCATGGTTATTGTGGTGGACGTATCAGAGTGAATTCGACTAAGCAGCGAATATCGGGTTGCTCTCGACTCCCAAAACAGCTCCCTAAGCCTGGACGTTAACTACTGTGTCGAAGGCTGAATGTTACCAGGTTCTGGTGACTCATACGGTGTCCTGGGATACCCGAAAAGCTCCCAGTATATATTGCCTTATCCCCTCAAAGCGGGTCCCTGTAGAGACGGACCCTTTAATTTTCTAGTTGCTCGTGGGAGCACAATGAATTGCAAAAACCCAAAAAACAAACACATGAAGAGGAGTCTTTAATAAACCCTTCCGTGAGTACTTCTTCTCTCGAAAAGATGGAAACAAACGGAGAGGTTGAATCACTGTCGAATCAACAAGGGTTCTGTACGGTTCCTAGCACCTCGAGTGATAAGGTCGTCAGCAACTTCTGTTGCAAAATGAAACAACGCCTCAATCAGGGAACCCCAAAAGGTCCTAATCTAATATCAGCACTCCTACTCAAGACAGGGAAGCCAAAAGGTACAGGATTGTTGATACAAGTGACTCATGCAGCCTTGTTCTTCAAAGCATTCTAAAACTGGCTATTGTGCCTGAGGATTTCCTGCTAGAGAAGCTCAACTCAGAAGAAACAATGGGTATTGAAGCCGCCCTCGAGAATAAGATCATTGGGGTAAAACCTGGTAACATTAATCCTTGTTTTGAGGGCAGCCGTTTCAAAAACAATATACATAACGTTATCTGCTCAGATGATATGTCTATCTAAGCGGTTTGAAACCATGGGAAGGTACAAGAATTAGAGCTGTGATTCTAAGGACCTTCTCAAGTCTGCCAAGCTCATGGCGTGGAAACCTGGCACTTCCAAGAAACCATTATCCATCCTGAAAAGGTTGGCAGTCCAGAACATTGCATTAATAGCGGAGGAGTGGACCATCATGTGTTACAGGAAAGATAACAATGCAACCCAGTCGGTTTTGAGTATGTACCCTTCAGTGGTCGAAAGCATAGAAAAACTTAACTGTAAACTACATCTGAGATTAAGAAGGATCTAGACGAAAATACTTTTTGAACCGTAAGAACCCGTGAGGACAGTAAAAGAGCAGCTGCTCACTGTAAATCTGTTTCTACAATCTTGAGGTGACGTATTACAGTGGAACATACGGCTTTTCCTCTAATTCAGGAGCCCTGGTGTTACAAGCCAGAAATGAAAGGTATAAGCCATAAATATGGTTGTATTATCTACAATAGAACGTATGTAAACTAAAGAACAGTACGTTGTGTCAGAAGAGATATCGAATATATTTGCTTACCTTAGTTTTGTACTAAAGACCTGATACTGATTAAAATCGACCACCAAAGTGGAGAAAGAGGTCAGTCCATGGTGATTTGCTCAGCATACCCACCATTCGATTCTCCTGACCCGCCGCCATTGGAAATTATTCCTAGGAAGATGAGATCAATTGATCACCTAAAGCTTGCTGTTAATGTAGTGAATGGGGCCATATGTACATCTTATGGGATAATTGCCCTTTTCGGATTAGAAAGCAAGACAAGGATGCTCCTTGATGGAATTATAGACTTCAGGCCTTTAAACAAGAAACTAGAAGACTATTTAATAGAGCTAGGACAACTGGAAAATGGGATGTGTTAAAAGGAACTCATGGAGGTGAATTGCCAGGGCATACAAAATGTACCTGATACTAGGAAACTCCAGAAACCTCTAATGAAAAATCCTACATGTCACCTGGGGGCATTGATTTTGCCAACAGGGGACATGATAGAAACATATAGCGGAATTCTCGAACACCTCATGCAGGTGCACTTCCCTGGTTTAGAACCTTGATACCAGTAGGAGGGAAGACTGCAGCATGGCAAGCCAGATAGTAACACAATAAATAATTGGGTGGGTCGTTCAGCCTTTTGACCCATTCAAAGCTGCTGGGGAAGACGGTATATTCTCTGCGTTAATTGAAGAAGGCTTGGATGTTCTGATGGGATCAATATACAACATCTTTAGCGCGTGCATAGCTGTGGGATATACTCCTATGGCATGGAAGGAGGTCAAGGCGATCTTTATGCCAAAGCCAGGGAGAGACTCCTAATATGATACCAAATCATTCATACCTATTAGTCTCACTTCTTTGATGTTGAAGACATTAGAAAAGTTATTCTATTCTTATACGAAGAAGGAAATTCTGCCGGATAAACCCCTTCATGGTAATCAGTTTTCCTCACAGGAAGGCAAATACACTATTGACGCACTTCATGCATTTAACCTCCCGCATT
>CAKNWT010132876.1:4745-15230 GCA_932066315.1 Andricus coriarius
AATAAATCACTTAAGTCACTTTTCATTCAATAAATTGACCCATGGGTTAACCACTATTGAATTGAATTCTATACCTCTTTCTGAATTTTCTTGAAGTCTTATGAAATCTTTTATGCTATTTTGAAAAATTCCGAGATGTTAAATAGATTTCAATAATTTGAAGTCATTCCAAAGGATTCTGGGGTGTTGAAAATTCTAAGGAATTTTTAAGAGCTATAAAATGTTCAGGGGATTTCAAAGGTTATATCTTTAAGGTTTTTTTCTTAATTCCAATTTATTGTCAAGAGCTTCCCAAATTTCAAAGAATTTCAAAACATTTTAAAGGATTTGAAATATTATAAGGTACTTAAAATATTCTAAAAATTTCAAGGAATTTTTAATTGATTTCAATAATTTGAAGGTATTTCAAAAGGCTTGAAATATTTTAGGTGAAAAAAAATTCATGAGGTTATAGAGTGTTAAAATATTTTAGAAGATTCCAAGGAATTTTTATCAGATTTCTGAGTATGTCACTGGTTTTAAGGGATTTTAAAAGGTCTTAAGGTATTTTAATAAATTTTCCATGATTTCAGGAAATATCAGATTTCATCAAATTTCACTGGATTTCTTAATATTTTAATGGATTTCAAAGAATTTGAATTCTCTTGCATTTTTTTTTAATTCACTTCAATGCGTTTTTACTGCATTTTCATTTTTACTTCTTTAATATGGATAGATTGATTAGAGAGAAGATTAATTTCAATTTTTTTTCTTAAAATTTTTCTGTCTAGCTTCAAATTAATATTGAAACTTTAATACAAATTTAATGGATATATTTTGCATTTTGTACACAAAGTAGATTAGTTTACATGCAGGTTGAAATTGCATTACGGATAACGTAAATTTACAATCTACACAGAATCGCATCAGGTTAATTTAATCTACAAGAGTTTAATCAAAACAAAGCTGCATGTCAGTTCTATTCAAAGTTGGAATACTGTTCATTAAAATTTGATAATAGATTTACCGGATGGCTGTACTCAAATCTATGAAAATAATTTTCGGGTTTCAAAAGTTGTTTCAAACTACACTGCAAGTTGAAGAATTCAAGGTGGATCAGGAAGATTTTAATATCTTAAAATAAATAAAAAATATAATCAATAAAAGTTTAGTTTAAACGTTTAATATTGTAGCATCTGTTAAAGTGAACAATTTAAAATTAAAAGTGTATGCACAATTTCAAATCGAAGACAACAAATAAAGAATAAGTTCAAAAATTCAAACCTATAAAGCTCGAAACTGAACAATTCCAAATTTAAACTGTCCAAAATTAAGAACCTATAATTCAGATATTCGAAATTTTACACTCTTTGATTTCATAATTTAATAATGTAGAATTACAAATTTGAAGAATAAAAATGCAACATCTTGAAATTAAAGAAATTAAAATTGGACAGAATTCCAAGATAATACATTCGAAATTGTACAATTTAAATGCAGTCTTGAAAACTCGAAAAGTTCAAATTCAGTGCTTTCAAAATTAAACAATTTGTATGTTATATCAAGTCACATTTAAATTCATCAAGGGATTAAGCAAGTTTTTTCAACAATAAATTTTGTAAGTCCCAGCAAAAAGGAAGTGGAACTCTCATTGCCCTGTTTTTTTGTTCTCAACATCATCTGCATCTGCATACGTATGAAGTAACAGGGCCCAGTAAGAATAATATGTTTTCCTTCTGGCTGTGAGAATTGTATCTCTACCCTTTCATAAACTTGAAATTAAACTAAAATGTATACACTAAGTAAATGAATCTTTTCCGCCAACACACACACTCTCAAAAAGGATGTGGTTAGCGCACACGGATGCAATTATGTGTACATTGTATATACTTTGTATATACACACGTGGGAATGTTAATTCACTAACAAGCCATTGCGCTTCTTTCCGTACGCTTCGGTGAACATGCTCATATCGTTGTACCAAGCTCATCGTGTAGGTATCTGTCCTCTCGGATCGTATTGCACGAAACACGAGTAGAATACGCCACGTTCGGATTTTCGGCACTGGTCCTTCAGGCATCATACATTGGCCCATGTAAACAGATATCCGTAAGACCCACAGTGCCTAATCTCGTAACAGACAATGCAAATAATTCCAGACGAATACCTACAAATGAAGTTTTTTATTTTCACTAAGTATTTCAGAAAATGATATGTACCTCAGTAGGGTGGCCACCCATCCGGGAGAACCGGGAGACTGAAATATTATACCGAAACATTTTCCGCATTTCGTAATTCCTGTTTTGTAGGTTGTAAATTGTTGCTAAATAAACCTTTCCCGATAATTTCGGATTCCTTTCAACAATATACATGCACAGAGAAAAATTGTTCAAATGTAGATGCTTGAGGCAGGGGTCTTCACAATCCACAGGTGTATCCTGACTCATGATCAATTGGCCATTTTTAGGATCTGTTAGTTTTTTTCGACGGGAAATTGAGAGCAAATATGACCCTTAAAAGATAATTTTAGTTGGAAGCGTTGGATTTGTAATCGGTTCTCGAGGGCCCCATTTTGGCCTGCTGTTCAAGAAGCAACTCTTTGAGACACTTCGACTCAGATAAAGAATGGGGACAGTTGACAGTTCTTTCAATTCCTGATAGCTCAGTGTCAAAGCTGAGGAAATTCGACCTTTGGAGACGCCTTGTTTAAGGTATAAGGTAGTACCGCACAACATCTGCTCTTTTTGAGATATTACACGGAGAAAAATAAATGTTTAATAGCAGATGTTCAAAGTATAAGATATTACTTCAAACATACAGATATTAAAACGCAACATCTACTATCGTTTTGAGATATTAGGCTTAAATATACTTTTATGCTAAACTGAAACATCCAAGATGTTAAAGTCTTTAATATCCACAGAAACTAACTTTAACATCTGGATGGCTGTCATATAGTTAAACATTCAATATTTTAACCTGAAACATCTAGATGTAAAGGGTAAACATCCATTTTTCTCCGTGTAGGAGTAAACATATTTTTATGTTAAACTGAGACTTCCGAGCTGTTAGATTGAAACATCCAAGTTGTTGAAATCGTAGTCCGTGTGGAGGAAAACGCCATACACCTATTGGCCACTTGATGAAGCTTATAGTAAATTTCCTGGAAAATTCTGTCGACATCTGGTGTTCACTTCGCGAAGCTTATAGTCAATGTTTCATGTCCTATGTATATTTGTGGAAAAATTATGATTATTAATATTTTGGTCACAGGATAGTAATAATAATGCTGTAAATTTTTTGGATATAGTAAAATGATTATTAAAAGTGTTGTTTCCTCTCCAAAAAAAACAGGGTGGCCACTCAACCTGGAGAACCGGGAAAAATCCGGGAAGTTTTGAGTGAAAATGATTGTTTTTAGAGAAATCAAATTTATTATTATTTATATTTGTCTTTAATAGTTTAAATTTAAAGTTATGGTTTTAAATGTGCAATTCTAAAAATTTAATCTTTAATTCCTTAAAACCAAAGTTTTTTCCTTAAAAAAGCTTAAAATTGTACGATTTCGAAAATTGGAATCATATTATAGCAATCTTGTTTTGTATTATTTTTAATTTAATGTCTTAAAATTGTCCGACTTTTAGTTAAAGATTTTAATAAATAAAAAAATTGAAAAATATTTGAATAGAAAATTTGAAGAATGTATAATAATTCTAAAGGAAGATTTGAAATTAAAAAATTAAAAATTGAGTTTAAAATAAAACAAGATAAAAATTAGACTTTCTGAAATTGATACATCTGTAATTTAATTTCGGCAATTGTAAATGGTTACAATTTTTAAGTTCTGAATTTTGATATTGAACGCTAAATATTTTATTTTTTCCTTTCATAGGTTTTAATTTTGCAATTTAAATTTAATTGGTTGAATTTTGCAAAGTATAATTAGCAATATAAAAGTTGTTAATTTTTTTAACGATTTAAATTTACTTAAAATAATTGAAATTTTAAAGGGTTTTAGTATAGAAAAGTGTTGATATCACAATTTTTGGTAATTACAATTTTTTCAGAGCAGAAATTTTTAATTTTTTTTTTCCCATTTAAAATTAATATTTATTTTGAACGTTTTTTTTAATAATTCAATTCATATTTTTTTGTATTATTTTATTTCTAGTTTTACTTTTCAGTGTTGTTTCTTAACTTTGTCCGTTTTTAGTTGAAGATTTAAGCGATTAAATCATTTTTAATTGAAAAATTTCAAGAATAAATAATAATTCTAAACGAATTATTAAAAACTAAATGATTTGAAATTAAAAAGTTCAAATTATATTGTACAACATAAAAAAAGATAAAAAATTCATCTATCTGAAATTGATACATCAGTGATTTAATAATTTATTTAATTTTGAACGGTGACAATTTTAGAGTTCTTAATTTTCAGGTTGGACGTTAAATTTTCAATTTTTCCCATTTATAAGTTTTAATTTTGCAATTAAAAATAAATTGGTTGAATTTTGAAAAGTATAATTAACAATTTAAAAATGATTAATTTTTTTAATGATTTGAATTTACTTAATATAATTGACATTTTAAAGGGTTCGAGCATAAAAAGTTTTATTTTCACACAATTTTTGGCGACTACAGTTTGTTTTTGTTTCAGTAGCTTTGACTTTGAAAGAGTTAATTTAGTTTTCAATTTCAAATTGTCAAATTTTACTCGCTTTGAGTTTAAAAATATTCAAATTCCAAAGTTTTCAATATTTTTAAATATTTTATTTTGAATGCTTTTAATTACGTATGGATAGTACAATTTTAATTCATTTGAATTTTAAATGATCCAACTTCCAAAATTCGAATCTGAAAATATTCAATTTTTAACGTTCTGAAATTGTCCTATTTTCGAAATTTTATAATCTGGAATCATCCAATTTCGAGATTCTTCAATTCAACATAAAATTGTTCAATTTGGAACGTTTTTAGTTAGAAATTATACAATTCAACTCCTTTCAAATGGAGACAAAAAATATAATTATAATGGCCACGTACCAATTTACAATCGCCGTGCAACCAATTACGATCACTTTCAAATAATTTTAAATTCTAACTTCATTGGAAAATCAAATTTTTCCATTTCCAATTCCAAATTTGCAATTCCTCAATTTTTGCAAGAATTGAAATTAACTTGAGAATGAGGCTCAGTTTTTCAATTTGAAGACATCTCATTACCAGTTTTTCGCTTTCAGATTCGAATTATGAATCCGTCGAATATGAGTTGAATTAAAATTAAAATTTTGAATAGTTATTTAAAATTCCAAAAGTATGATTTTTAAATACGTCGAATTTGGCATGGTTTAATTTGGCTTCATATTTAAAAAAATTATTTTATAATCCGTATTAGGAATTGGTAATAAAAGTTCCTTCATTTATATGACTTCCATTTTGAAAGTCCTTATTTTTAAACGCTTCTCATATAATCATCATCTAACGTTGAAGGATTGGAATATTAATTTGATTAACTCTGAAAGGTATTAGTTTGAAATTAAATGAACTAAACACATCCACAGTAATTGAAAATTATCATTATTTTAAATTGGAATGATCAAATGCTAACATATTTTTGCAGATTTGATATTGTTCCTTTCTGAAGCCTCATTGTTAAAAAAATTTAATTGCTGACCATTTCTTATTTTTAATTATATCATTTTTTTAAGTTTGATTTTTTACATTTGCAAGTCTTTAATTTTTAATATTTCGAGTTTGAGGAATAGTACTTTTAAGCATGTTCTTAAAATTAGTGCAGATATCCACTTCTAAAATTGAATTTTCCATCTGAGAGAGAAAATGAAGACACATTAATACCTCTAAAACTAGTGTGTGGCGGCGAGAGTTTAATAATGGGGTTGTAAGTTCGTAAGTTTATGTGAAAGTAAGACAGATACCATAAATGTGGATAGATTTGCGGAATGTAAATGAGTTTTGGTGCTGTATTTAAATGAGAATGTGTATTACGTATGAGAATACGTAGAAATTTGAGAATATGTGCACAAAGATGGGTCATTGAGAACAACAAAGTTCTGAATTATGAGGTCGTATACTTTATGACAGTGAATATCATAGAGTTGACGAACAGTTATAAGACATATCTTTTCAACTAAAAATATATTTAATTTATTTTGCTGCTCTTTATTTTTATTTTTTATTTTCTTGATCGTACATTGCAGATAATCAGATGGTTCATCTCACGCTTAGAATCGGGATTTGACAACGACTTTTCTCTCTGACAAACTACATGTAGAGCAACTTCTAAAGAAATGTTAAAACCGTGGATCCTGCGGAGTTTTCGCAATACTGAATATTACTTCTCTGTCCCGTTCCTTTCCTATCTCTAGGCGACTCCCGCCTTCGCACCACCGAAAATGTCTCTTTTTTTCCTTTCAATTTTTTAACCTTTTCATCGGAACTCACAAGAGGCGGTCCTCACTTCGTCGACTGTGGAACCAATCCGGCCAAATGACTGCAGAGGCGGCAACTCTTTGTCGTGCAACACGGGTTCAACTGCACGAACCCGTGGCTCCTACATTTTTGACACACAAGGACATTTTTACTTTCACATTCGCAGACGGAATTCACGAACATCGAAAATCCTTTTCACCCCTCGCTATAGCATTTATAGCGCGCTCTTCGCACGCCGGAGATTACGCCAAAATCCCTGCCATCCGAATGAACGTGATATTCCACCCTTCTGGAAAGGTGTATCCGCCTGCACGATCCGAAACGAGCTTAACGATCGAAAGGTCGATCGACAGTTTCGACTGTTGCGGCGATTTATGGAGAAATGGAAAAATAATTTAGTGGCCGTATAAAACTTTGTTGAAAAAAATCATTCCTTCCTTGTCGGCACACCGGTCTCTGAGATGGAAAAAGTTTCGTGAAAATGGATCCAAAATCTGCCTTCATAGGATGTTTCTCTATCGTTTGCAGGTTTCAAAATAACAAACCGCGCAATCGTAGCTGCTCTTTTTCTCGAAATACGATATCTGTCCGGAAAGTATCCGACCTTGTGGTGTATCAAAAGTAAGAGTTGATTCTGATCACCTTTGGGTATAGCTAAAAGCTGCTTCGTCGCATTCTGTTTTGTTTCCTCTACGTCTTGAAATCGTTTTCCTTTTAGGGGATACTTCAATTAGATCATGTTTCACCAGAAATTGCTGAATAAACTGCGATGAATGGTCAGCAGCCGTGGAACGAATTTTGCAGCCTCAAATAATCTGTTTTTGACAATAGCTCAACTAGGTACAAAGTTAGAGTACAAGATCGGATACTTTGCGGACAGGCCTCGTAATCTCATTTTAATCTCATTTTTCTATTTCAACCATCGAAGCGGCGAAATATGAAATTGGGGTATAAAAAGTTCCACAGCCTTCATTTCATTGCCGATTTCGTTATTTAAAAAAAATTAAAGATAAAATAAAAAATGTTAAAGAGCTTTGTGAAGCCGATTTTAAAAAATAAAGTTAATAAAATTGATATTTTCTTCAAAAGGTATAGAAGTAGTGAACTTACATTCGTAGATTTACATTCAAAATATTTTAATATTATGGATGAAATTCCTTCACTCCCTTAACTGTTATAAACAAATTGATAAACTAAATTGATGTTTGTTGTACTTTAAAGCCTGGAAGCATTTTTTGTTTCGATCTCTTTTTGGAAATATGTAAAATCAATTTATTATTTAAACTAAACACTAAAGGATCACATTATTGATTGTTATAAATAATTATCGTGAACAAATTCATTAAATAAGCACTCTTGAATATAGAAAATTCTTTTTTTTTTCATCGCAATCCATTAAGTTAACCCTAAAAATAATAATTCAACTGAATGTATTGAAACTTAACAACTTTTTTCATTGTTATAAACAATTTTGGTAAACGAATTCAATAAATAGAAGCTTTTGGATGTAGATGTGTTTTTTTAGCAGATTTGTTTATTTTCCCATAAATATAACATAGTCTTTGTTTGAGACGATTTCTAGAAATGAATCCGAGTATTGTGGACCATTATGGACTATTTTTGGACCAATTTTACACTTGCTGATAGGGGCCATCTATTTCTAAAGTTTATTGTTTCATTTAATTAATAAATTCAGTTTTTTTTAATTCAGCTGAATTCAGTTATAAAAGACCATTATGGACTATTTTTGAACCAATTTTACACTTGCTGCTAGAGGCTATCAATTTCGAAAGTGCCGTTTTGATGAATTTGATTTTAAAAATTGTTTATAGCAATTGAGCATTTTATTGAGTGTCAATAAATACCGTTGAGGGTAAAAATAAACTATTTTGATTGAAAAAGGCATGTTATGTATCTTTGGTCGAAAATTCAAATCTTTTTTTGAACATTCGTCTGTTTAGATTAAAAATTTATCCTCTTTGGTTGAAAAGTCATCTTTCGTGGTTTAAAACTAACTTTTTCGTTGAAAATTCAACTGGTAGTTGCACCTTTTTTCTTCCAAATTCTGAACATTCGATTGAAAATTCAACTATTTGGTTCCAAATTCAACATTTTTGTTGAAAATGCATCTCTTCTGGTAGAAGATTCATCTTTATTGGTTGAAAATTCTACTATTTGGTTAAAAATTCGCAGCTTCTTGATCGAAAATTTACTTTATTGTTGAAATTTCCTCTCTTTTCTGGTAAAAATTTCATGTTTTTTGGTTAAAAATGCAACTCTTTGGTTGATAATTACTAATCTGTTTTGGTTGCGGATTGAACTATTTTATTACAAATTAACTTTTTTTGGCTAAAGATTCATCATTTTAGTTAGAAATTGAACTACTTTGTTGATTTTCTTTTTGTGGTAAAAATTAATATTAAATTAACTTTTAACTGAAAACTTATCCTTTTTAGTAGAAACTTTAATTGCGGGGTTAAAAAATAATGTATTTCGTTAAAAATTCATATTTTTTCTAGAAAATAAATCTTCTTGTTTGAAAATTCAACTATTTGGTTGAAAATTCATGTATTTTGTTGAAAATTCGTCTTTTTCAGTAAAAAATGTAAATTCCGGTTGAAAATTATTGTCTTTGATTGAGGATTTATTTACTTTGTTGAATATTCGTTTTCTTTTATTGACACATTAACTATTATATTTTTCGTCCAGAATTCATATTTTTTCGTTAAAAACTCAACTACTCGGTGTTCTAAATTTTCCAGGGTAATCTGTTGTCGGTTTTTATGCATGTGCAATCATGCCTGAGGCATCCTTTATTAAAAAAAATAAAGATGCTTTAAGGCCATGTGACGAGTGGGTCACGTGACCCAGCTAGTCCTCAATTTTTCATTGTAAACTTACGTCCAAAAGAAATAAGATATCGCGCTCAAAGTTTGGAAAATGATAGAGGAGACACTAAAGTTCACGGCTCTGCTCTTTTTCGGTGGGAATTAAAAAAAAAAAATTATTATCGATACTTTCCATTGTAAACTTACGTCCACACGGAATGAAATATCGTTTTGAAAGTTTGGCACCCTAATTAAAAGGCTCGAAGGAAGTCCAAAATATTTATAATTGTAAAAAAAAATTTTTTTCAACTACTAATTGGAAAAAATACCGACCGTGCTGCAGAACACGCAAGAAATTTTCAATTTTACCAATGGGCTAGTTATATGGTTGATATGGATAAAAGTGGACCAAAACAACAAAAAATGCTCACAAACATTGTACACAAATAGTGCAAAAACTAATGTTTGCACTTGAAATGCAAATAAACAAATTTATATGTTTAGTTAGTCTGGAATACGTATTCGCTGTCTCAGAGCAGCACTATCGCAGCAAGCAGACAGCGAACTTCTTCTTTACCGACAGAGAAAGATAGAAGTCAAACATCTGCCGTGAAGCCTAAATGCATCGGTCGATATTTATGTTTTTCATAAATAAACTTTTTTCCTCCCCCAACTCTGTGCCTTGCCACAAACGGTCCTTTAATATTTATTAATAATTTCCGAAAATATTTCCGCGTTATTTTAACTTTTATTTTTAAATATGGGTAAAAAAATATTGATGTGAGGACTGACTTGATCAGCTGTTATACTCGTTGCATGGCCTTAAGAATAATTCTTCGATAGATTTTATATAAATTGTCATGTTTTTCAGGTTTCATTTATTAATTTAAATTGCCGCCTCTCGTCTCTCTTATTCTTATGAAGGTATATATATATATATAGGTAGGAGAAAGACAACACATAATAAAGTTGACCCTCTGATTTGATTAAGTTAACACTCCAAAATAATCAAGCTAAAATTCCTGAGATAATCAGGTTTACACTCAAAGATGTTCAACTTTACACTCTGGGATAGTGAAGCTAACAGTCAAATTTTGACACTCCGCGGATAGTATGCTACACCATCTAGAGGGCTGTCCCATAGTTAAAACTCAAATAAAGTCAGCCTGACACTCTAGATGTTCAGGCTGACTGGCCATTTTTCTCCTTGTGTAATGCTATATAAAAA
>CAKNWT010132955.1:734-11293 GCA_932066315.1 Andricus coriarius
TCATTGTCAATTATTTAAAAACATAACATTTCCTATAAAAAGGTTGTTTGTTATTTTTGCCATGTAAAAATAAATGTTTAATCTTTCCCCTTTTTCGTGCGAAAATTACCCTATTTTCTCTTTTATGAGCTCCTTTTGCGCTGTGACCCCCGTTATTGTTATTTGCTCAAAATTTTCAATAAATATTAGGTACATAACTATTTATCAGTTTTTCTATTCAGATTTTTTAAGATAACATTTCTTAAACAGATAGTCAATGTAATAATAATAAAATTATTCCAAATTACCAGAGAATATGAATTTTCAACAAATAATTTGACTTTTCAACTAAATATTTAGAGTCTCAGTGGAGAAAATTAAATAAAAGAAAAAACGAATTTTGAACTAAAGTTATGAATCTTTAATAAAAAAAATGAACTTTTCAGAAAGTAATTTGACTTTCAACTGCACAAATTAATTTCTTTATTTCAAAATGCAACTAAAAATTGCAATTGAAAATGTATGTTTTAGTAGAGAATTCAAGCATTTTGTTGAAAATTCGTTTCTGTTGGTTGATGCAGTTTTTTTTTTATTTTTAATTAAAACATTTTATTTTTTTAAATATTAATTATTTTATTTTTGTTTACAATTCATCTTTTTAGGCTAACAATTTTAGTTGAAAGTCGAACTACTTTCAGAAAAGTTCATTTTATGGTTAAAGATTCCTAACTTTAGTTGAAAATTCGTTTTTTTTTGTTCGAAATTAATTTTTTCAACTGAAAATCTAAATATTTTGTTGAAAATACAAATTATTTTTTGAAAATTTACTTTTTTGTTGAAAATATATATTTTCTGGTAATTTGGAATAATTTTATTATTATTACATTGGCTGTCTGTTTAAGAAATGTTATCTTAAAAAATCTGAATATAAATAACTGATGAATAGTTATGTACCTAATATTTATTAAAAATTTTGAGCAAATGTTGACATAACAATAACAATTACAATAGTAATTATATGTTCTTTATTGCTTTTTAACATTAGTTATCTAGTATATGATAAATGTTTTTTTTTCATCCTTGACTTTGACCAAGATTGTGTGCTTCAGAATGTGCCTCAACCAAAATACTAGTTTTTTTAACACAAAAAGAAATTTTCATTTACCCCAAAATGTGCTCTCTGTATCTAAAGACAACTAGAACGGGTTCGGGACGTTTCAGTTTTTCCCCACCTAGGTGGGTACATTTGAGAATGCCCACACCTAGTTCGGTGCACTTAAAAGCGCTCTCACCTAGTTCTGGGCATTTACAAATGCCCACTCCTAGGTGCGTGCGGTTTAAACGCCCATTAGCCGTTTTCGGATTCGGAGCCTACCATATATATAATTAAAACATAAGGTTAAACAATCACCACAGGGTCTCACTAGGGAGCAACTGCCATTTAAAAATGACACCGGCTCCCAGTAGGTCCGCGGTAAATCACAATCATGGCCACGTCTCACAACCGTGAGATGGGTGGTCACATGACACGATGAAATCACAACGACAGGCTGGCGAAACCCTCGTGTGTTTTGAGCTCACGAAGCGACCCAAGGATGACAGCTTTCTGCATCCATTTTGCAAGTGCCTCGGCATATTTTTGGCACGCGGGTGTGGCTTTAAGGTTACGAACCAGTGATAGTTTCCCACCTTCGAGAGAACCTTTCACAAGGACAATTACTTGTACCGAATATTTTGGGTACAGCTTTTGCAGCTCCCTTTTAAGGTCTTGATACCTCTCCTCCTTTTCTTTCTCCTTGGCAGTGATGTTGTATTCGAACGGGGCCGAGAATTCGATCAGGAATATAGTTCGTTTCTCGAAGTCTTGGAGAACAATGTCAGGCCTCGAGTGTGCAACGGAGACTGCTGTCCGAAAATCGTAGTTCCAGAAAATTTGGTACTTCTCGTTTTGGACAATTGACTATATCTCCCTTGGAGCGTTCGGCAAGGCAGGGTCGCTGCCAACACCGTAAGAGCGACAAAAATGGTAATGAAGCACTCTTAGGGCCGCATTATGTCTGTAAATGTACGTCGTTCCTGCATGGGTGGGACACCCCGATAGTATATGTTCCAGGTACTCAGGCTGTGCATGACACGCTCTGCACCTATCGCTGGGAACTTTTTGACATAAAATGTGGTCACGGTATGCTAAGGTGGAAATGACACCGTCCTGGCATGCGAAAATAAAACCCTCTGTACCTGAATCGAGAAGCTCTTGATAGAATTTTTGAACTTTGGCTTTCTTCACTTCGGCTTTCAGAAGTAAAGCATCTAGATGGAGTAAATGCACTTTCCTCACTTCTGATGTTAAAATTCAGGCCAAGGGTGTCGGCCGCTTTCTCGGCGGCTTTGTAAAGGAACGCTCCTTCACCAATCATCTCGTGGTGCCTGACCATTTTTAGGAGAGGATCTCTGCCATTGGCAACGATATAAGCTGTACTTAGAACAATTCGGTTATGAAGACACTGGAGATTCAGAAGTCCGCGCCCGCCTTGACGGCGTGAAATGTATAATCGCGGAACTGACGAATTGATATGCAAGCTTTTATGCATATGCATGATCTTACGTGTGGTGACATCAAGGGCCTTAAGTTCGTTCTTCGTCCATTGAACCACCCCAAACGAGTAGAGTAGAACCGGGACGGCAAGCATGTTAGTCGCAGATATCTTGTTCAACGCTGACAGATTGGAAGACCAAATCTGTCGAAGAAGATGCTTGTATCTGCTTCGAAGAGACTCCTTTACTGATTTTACGTCCTGAATACGGCTTTGAGGCACGCCCAGGTATGTATAGGTCTCTCCAGTGTTAATATGTCTAATAACACTTATATCCACAAACTCTGGGTCCTCGGAAACGCCAACAATCTTTCCGTTCTTCAGATGAATTTTGGCACATTTATCCAATCCAAAGTCCATCCCAATCTCTCCTGTGTACTTCGTGACGATATTTATGGCAGTTGGAAGTTTGCGTTTACCAGAGGCATAGAGCTTCAGGTCATCCATATAAAATACATGAGTGATCATATGCTCTTGCTGGTTAGTGTCGCCACAGAGGTATCCAGAAGAATTTCGTAGTGCGAGAGATAGAGGCAGAAGTGTGATGCAAAAAAGCAAAGGGCTTGTGGTATCGCCCTGAAAGACGCCCCTCTGGAAGGTGACGTTGTTTGCTGTTCACGATAATAATATACAGGGCGTCCACGCTGGGGCTTACCAAAAATTATGCAACCTGTCTCACACGACAATGCTAAACTTATGACCGTGTATGACGGGTTGCATACTTTTTGGTAAGCCCTAGCGTGGAGACCCTGCATAATATATATATATAGGAGAGACCTGTACATACCTGGGCGTGCCTCAAAGCCGCATTCAGGACGCATTCAGTCCCGGTTCTACTCTACTCGTTTGGGGTGGTTCAATGGACGAAGAACGAATTTAAGGCCCTTGATGTCACCACACGTAAGATCATGCATATGCTTAAAAGCTTGCATATCAATTCGTCAGTTCCGCGATTATAAATTTTACGCCGTCAAGGTGGACGCGGACTTCTGAATCTCCAGTGTCTTCATAACCGAATTGTTCTGAGTACAGCTTATATTGTAGCCAATGGCAGAGATCCTCTCCTAAAAATGATCAGGAACCACGAGATGATTGGCGCAGGAGCGTTCCTTTACAAAGCCGCGGGGCAAGCGGCCGAGACCCTTGGCCTGAATTTTAACATCAGAAGTCAGGAAAGTGTATTACTCCATCTAGATGCTTCACTTCTGAAAGCCAAAGTGAAGAAAGCAGAAGTTCAAAAATTCCATCAAGAGCTGCTCGACAAGAAAATCCACGGACATTTTCACAGAAATGTAGAAAAAACAGTCGTTGTCGAAGGAGCAAACTTTTGCTTTCCTCAGATCATCAGGGCTTAATTCAGGTACAGAGGGTTTTATTTTCGCATGCCAGGACTGTCAAGAATTTCCCAGCGATAGGTGCAGAGCGTGTCATGCACACGCTGAGTACCTGGAACACATACTGTCGGGGTGTCCCACCTACGCAGGAACGACGTACATCTACAGACGTAATGCGGCCCTAAGAGTGCTTTATTACCATCTTTGTCGCTCTTACGGTGTTGGCCGCGACCCTGCCCTGCCGAACGCTCCGAGGGAGATAGAGTGCAAAAGCTGTACCCAAAACATTCGGTACAAGTAATTGTCCTTGTGATAGGTGCTCTCGAAGGTGCAAACCTATCACTGGTTCGTAACCGTAAAGCCATACCTGCGTGCCAAAAATATGCCGAGGCACTTGCGAAATGGATGCAGAAAGCTGTCATCCTTGGATCGCTTCGCGTGCTCAAAACACACGAGGGTTTCTCCGGCCTGTCGTTGTGATTTCATCGTGTCCTGTGACTACCCATCTCACGGTTGTGAGACGTGGCCATGATTGTGATTTACCGCGGTCCTACTGGGAGGCGGTGTCATTTTTAGATGGCAGTTGCTCCCTAGTGAGACCCTGCGGTGGTTGTTTAACCTTATTTAGTAGGCAAATCTTTTTCATAAGCTTGGCTAGTCATCCCGAATTTTCGGAACGTGTAGTCCATCCTCTTTTCCAACTCCCCTAATTTTCGGGATGATTACGCAGCCATATTATTATATATTATTTTGAATTTTTGTTGTATTTGATCACGAATTGGTTATCATTCATTGCAATAATTAACTAAATTATGAATTTCCACCGTTACATCGCACGATTTGAAAAATTATGACGTTGATTTATTTCGATTTATAATATAGAACATTATATTCTCTTAAAATAATGTTCAAAAATACGGGAATGCCACTCCGAATTTTCCCCCCATACATAATGTCCTTATGTTCTGGAATTATTACTTAGTCGTATGAAACTTAACGAACAAATTTTCACCGTGCACATAAAAGATCATATACATTGTGCAATCTTTTGTTTGGGAAACGTTTAACAACTAGCAACCAGGTGGACTGTTTTATGTAATTTATTTTGAAAAGAAATTTAATGCCACTACCTGTTGCCTGTGATGGATGTTCATATAGTCCAAACTGGAACCAGCACACCTTTTAAATAAAAAATCAAATCTTCTTTTACGCCAACTTCAACAGTCGTAAATCTTGTGCAACCATAAACCTCAAGATAACGATATTTTGATCTATTTTTAAAAGTGTTATTTTGGGAGAATGAAACTCGGGACCAACGCGAAATTTACAGGGTGATTATTTTAGAAACTGATTTAAACAGCCATAAAATCCTTGATTTTTTTCATTTTTCTCCCTGAGAGACATTCATTAGACATTAGTTCAGGAACCTATTCAGTTACACTGAAAATCCATGATTTTTAACTTTTTCTCCCTAGGAGACATTAATCCGCGAAAACCTCTATAGTATTACGTCTAACTCGATTAAGTTAAAGTTAGCATTGTGGAAATGGATTTTTTCTCAATGTTATAATGCACGTATCACAATAATTTTCGTGTTGGAATGGGATTTGTCTGTATATTGGTATACTCAGTCCTTTTGCAGTGAAGCAAAATTCCACCAAACATTTTTGGGAAATTCGAAAAAATCGTGGAGATATAGGACTATGAAATTTTGTATACCTGTTTTTGAAAACTCCATTTATATTTGGTTCTGATTAACCGATTAAAAATTTAAAAAAATTAATCATTGTAATGAATTAAAAATATTTTTTTTTATTAAGAAATGCCTTTTTGATTTAAAAAAAATCTTTTTTATTTATTCATTTTTTTTACATTTTTGTTGTAATAACATGTACTTTCTGATGCGGAAATGGTTGAAATTCGTGTAACCACTTGACATTCGGTGTGACATTTTTCCATATCGACTTATACGAAATAAAATGAAATGACCTGTAGGAAGTCTCACATAAAGTGCATCGCTCTTGATTATTATTACAATCAAGACGATCCAATTTACAGTAATTTCTTACACTCGATTCATATCAGTCGTGTGCAATTTTTACTTTTGAAATATCTTGTGGAATTTCATCAATGATAACAAAGTTGATAAATATTGTTTCAGTCTGGTTTAATCTGAAGGCTGCCCAAGGCTTGATCGGTCTAAGAATCATTTATATTTTATTTCTTTTCCTCTCAGAGAAATGCCCTCTTGCATTAAAAGGAAGTTCCTTGACACAAATGGAATTTCCTCTTAAAGGACCCCGCACTATTTACTTTGATATTTTGTACTTTTTGGTGCCCCGATTAAATATAAACAATAAAACCCAAGAATAAACAACAAATTAGAGCATTAGGGGAGTCCGGGGCGGGATCGTACAAGTTATTTTTTTCATTAATGTACACGCCATCTATAGTGAAATATTACATTGTAAGTTGTTATTTAAATACTGTAAACCTTTTTGCTTCAATTTTGTACAAGATTAAATCTGTTAAAATAATTAATTACGAATTAAAAATACAAATTAAAAGGGAGGGCCTCTGTCCCGTCTCGCCGCGGGCCTGGAGCAGAACGGGACGTGTACTGGGGTTTTTAATTAAACAAGCAATTCTTCATGTTATTTTATATATAGTAATGCTATTTATAATTTTTTTGAGATATATATCGTTATCGCTAATATTTTTATCAAGGACGTCAAATTTAATTTAGTAAATGACAAATAAAGCATCCAAGGATAAAAAACGATTGAACGATTGTATTGATAGGAACTTCAATCGGGTACTCGGACCCTCGATGATCCGGGTTCCCGGTTCGTGTCGGGTAATACCCGGGGGCCCGAAATATTTTGAAAAATGCCCGGATACTCGGGTACTCGGATAACTTGGGTAATCAGGTATTGTCCGGGTACCCGGGTTCGTTTTTGGATAATTATAAAATCAATAATGTAACTGAATAAATAATTAAACTCTATGGTTAACAAAATGAACAACTTAATTAACCTAAGTATCAAGAAACAAATCATTACTATGCCTAAAGAAAAATGTCGACAATAAGTTGGGCCTAGTAATATCCAATGTTACAATGCGAAATATGTCATACAAAATTATCATCAACCTCAGCATTACATATTCATTTGACTTCGTTGCAATTATAATAAAATAATTGTTCAGCACTGACTTAATCGAACCATTTTTTCTACTTTTGAATTATTACAAAAGTATTTATCCGACAATTTTTTTACTACCTTGAAATTATCAAAAAGTATTTGAATAATAATGATATGTGTTCATAATTTGTACATCATTTTTAATATTTATTCATTATAAATTTATCATGCCACGAACCTTTTTGACGAATTGCCACCTTTTTTCAAAGAATGTTTTTGCTGTAAATGCTTATTCATTGACGAGGTTGAGTGATTATAAGATATTTGTGAACCACAAATTCGGCACCTAACAAATACATCATTTTCATCATCTTCCTCATAATGTGGCCTGACCGGACTATCTCTCCTCGACATTTTTACTTGGTTATGTGTCACAAAAATAAATCAAAATTCTATTTTAATAAAATTTTATTATTTTCAAACTATTTAAGTTTATAATCTCAATGACTAGATATATTATTATCATATACTAAAAAAATTAAATAATTAAATTAGGCGTATTTCCAGTTTTAAACCGATTTAGGAAAAATTAATTTCTGTTTAGTTCGACATCTCACTCAAAATTCTGTTGATTATTTTTGAGTGCCTACCCGAAAATTGTACGGGTACCCGGGTATTACCCGATTATTCAGGTACCCGGGTACCTGGATATTCGGGTATCGGCCAAATGCCCATCATTAAACGATTGCTCCAGTGAATCGGTTTAAGAAAGCGGATTGGAGATCGTCTTCTGAAAAGAAATGACGCCTTTGAATCGGAAATCAACATTTCAATGTTGATGAAATGATTTTAATGTATTTATCTTTTTAATCGATTCAGACATCGTATATGAGAAAAATCCGATTGAACAGCAATTTGTTAATTCTTTTTCGACATTTTTTAATCAGATCAAAGTTTTTGGGGTTATGCTCCCATATGTAACAGAAAATTTTAAAATGTCAAGTCAGCTAGCGAGTGAAACAAATTAAATACTAGAGTGTCAGAATCTGTTACGTATTTCCATTTTTTTTAAATATCACTATATTTTCCAATCAGTTCTTTGTTTTTGGGGAATAAGAATTACTTTTGCAACAAGAATTTAATATAAATATTTATTTGAATTAAAAACAACTATGAAATATGATAGTGAAAACATTTCCTAAAATGATTTTAAATCCCTTGAAGGTTACCATAAATTAGAAAAGTCTTCTCAAATTTTAACATATTTTGATATACCACTCCATTTATAAGAGACAATTCTTGTTTAACAGATTTTTCTGAATTCCAAAAACATTTGCAAACAAAATTTCCCTACAAGAAGATATTTAAATGATGAAAATATGGATATTTTCAAACACATTTTGCTATCACTAAATATACTAGTGATAAATATTTCGTATTTCAATAAAATTTAAAGCTTTATGAAAATGTATGCTTACTAAAAATAAAATTCGAAAAATAAAATTTTCAATTATTCACGAAATAATCTAATATAAAATACTTAAAAACTTACGCTTACTTTTTATAATATGATTATCACGGTCGCGAGATGTGGCCATAGGTGTGATTCACCACGGTTTTATTGAGAACCAGTGTTATTTTCATAGATAGCAGTTGCCCCTGGTGGGACACTGCGGTGTTTTTTTCTAAATTAAATTAAGTATTCAAGCTTCACAATAAGCTTTATAAAAAATATGTTTTGTCATTTTCACTAATTAATTTCTCTTTAAAATTGCCTTAAAATAACAGAATCTGCACGGAGAAACTACTGGATGCAAAATTTGTCATTATAATATTAATCTTTACAAGAGTTCGATGATAATCTAGGATATAGGCGAGAAAATAGTAATATTGCTACAGCGATACAAAGAAATACTTTTTCCATATCAATTATAAATCTACTACAATATTAATAATTGCTATTAAGAGTTAGAAAAATTAATATTTTTGATAGCAGATTGAAGTTAGGAAAAAGTAATATTTACAAATTAAATCATAAAACCGTAGTTGCAATAACTAGCAGTTTAAATAACACAAGTTGCAAAATAGGTGAGAAAAATTACCATTTTCAATGGGAAGGTGCAATGAGAGGAAAAACATTTGAATGTATTGCTTTGAAAAAATTCCCATTTAAAACAGGAAATTCAGTGCCGAATGGCGTCATATGCGCCGTGGTTCATGAGGATGAAAAAATTCCGGAATCTCAATTTGTTTTATCACAGGAAAATATCTCCGTTCTGCTGCCCCGGAGACCCGTGTTCGATTCCCGCCAGCCCTGATTTCTCCTAATTTTTATTTTGCTCTGCCGACCTATTTTCTATGGTAAAAATTAGAAATACGTAGAATGAACAAAGGAAAAATGTCTTTACTATTGTGTTTTGTAAACTTCACAGTCTTTCCTAGAGATTATAGAAACTTTCTTTTGATATAATTACAATCATTTAATCATTTATTATTATATTCCAATAACTTATTAACTTCACAGTTTAATATTCACAATAATAATTCTGGAAATAGTAACGCTGTATCCTAGCTTGCTATTGCCTTATTGTGAAAATAAATATTATAATATCAAATTTTACAACCAAAACTTTCTCCGTGTGCCTCCTGACATATAAAATTTACTGTATTATCGTATTCCTATATCTTTTTTTCTTTTTTGAGAACTAGCTATTCATAAAAATAACAGTTCTGGAAACCATATAACTTTATGGGAAAACCGAGTGTCCGGTCTGACCCCGGTGTGGTGTCCCGTCCAGTCCCGGTCTCCCCTAGTGCGGGATTTTTTAAGATTAAGAGGATTTTCATTTGTTTCAAAAAGTATCTTTTTACAACAAGCATTATCCTTTTGCAACAAACTTCATCCAATCTTGCAACCAATAAATTTGATTTTGATAAAAATCATAGCTTCTGTTTAATTTTAAAAATAAAATTTTCTTCTCTTTCTTGTTTAGTAAATCAAATTACGGACAATAATAGATTAATTTGTGGATCGATCTGATTGATTAAATAGATTATTGAACCCTCAAGATTCTTATAGATATTTAACAGAACGTAGTGTATACAGATACGGCATTTTTTGCCGTATTTTAATTTTGTAGTACGGCATTTTTCGCCGTATTTTAATTTTTTAGTCCGGCATTTTTTGCCGTATTTTAATTTTGTAGTCCGGCATTTTTTCCCGGATTTCAATTTTCTAGTACGGCAAATTTTGCTGGACTTGAATTTTCTACTATGGAAAATTATGACATCAACGAAATTTCTTTTCGCATTTTAACTGTTTTGGCAGTAAGCATTGCTTTAAAAAATATTGAAAACTTTATTAGTTAACGTCTCGTGATCTATCATGCCTCGAAGCCTTTTCCAGCTCTCCCTTCAACAAAATAATTGTCAGTGACTGATCACAGAAGAGTGATCTGTCATAACTCGAACCCCTTTTCCAAGTCTCCCTTTAAAAAATACGAATGTTA